>NW_022638215.1:225000-425000 GCF_010993605.1 Petromyzon marinus
TCTGCTGGACTACATAGTGACGGACCAGCGAATGCGAGCCCATGTCCTTGACACCAGGACCTACCGTGGAGCTGATCTGCCCTCTGACCATCGACTAGTCATCTGTAAGATGCGCCTGCCATTCTTCCACTCCGGTGGTGGGTGTACACCCAGGACCCCATTCCAACCTAAAGTGGCCTGGTCTCAGTTATCTGATGAAAGTTGCAAGCGAGAATTTCATCATCGCTTGCGGCTGGGATTGGCATCGTCCCCGACTCCTCCTGATGTCGAGGGTAAATGGGCGAGGTTTAGGACTGTGACTCATGCAGCTGCAATGGCTGCTTTGGGTACGCGGTCCAGACCTCCCCAGACACCCTGGATGACAGAGGAGTTGTTCACGATGGTTGAGAAAAAGCGACAGGCCCACTGTCATCGGCTACAGAGTCCCACGTCAGAGAATGAGGAGGCTTACCGCAGCCTTCGCTCGGAGGTTCGGAGAGCCGTGAGGCGCTGCAAGGATGGGTGGTGGTCGCGGGTTGCTGAGGAGATGGAGTCTGCCTCAGTGGCCCGTGATCACAAATCTCTATTTAACTCCATCAAAAAAGTAACCTGCAGCGCCACACCTATTACCATCATTAGGGGAAAAAACGGCGATCCAATTTCCGACCCCCAGGAACAGGTTCGCAGATTTGCTGAGCATTTCTGTGAGGTCCTGGGGGAGGGAAAATCCCTCAGCCAGGAAAACATCGTGGCACAAAGTGAGGATGACCCTGCTGAGGCTGCGGTGCCTCAAATATTGGATGAAGTCACCCCCTGTGAGTGGCTGGCTGAGGTGCCATCTGCTGAGGAAGTATTGAAGGCGATTCGGAGTCTGAGACCAGGAAAGGCAGCGGGCAGAGATGATCTTCCAAGCGAAATGCTGAGGGAGGGTGGCGTTTGTGCACAGACTGCCCTATATGACATCATAACAACAGTCTGGACCACTGGACGGGTTCCGCAGGATTGGAAGGATGCCCTGGTGGTCCCCCTTTTTAAGAAGGGGGACCGCACAGACTGTAACAACTACAGGGGCATCTCACTCCTCAGTGTGCCGGGAAAGGTCCTGGCAAGGATTATTCAGCATCGCCTTGCCAGGCACGCTGAGGAGAGGCTTGCGGAGCCCCAATGCGGTTTCAGGAAAGGGCGGTCCTGCACAGATGCCATATTTTCTGTCCGTCTGCTACAGCAGAGGTGTAGGGAATTCCAACAAGACCTACATCTCTGCTTTATTGACCTGGTCAAGGCCTATGATACCATCAGTAGGCCTGGGCTCTGGGTCGTTCTTCGTGCTTTTGGAGTACCTGACCCTCTGCTCACGATCATTAAGGACCTTCATGATGGTGAGCGGGCCCGGGTAAAACTACGTGGCCGGGAGTCAGAGCCATTCCCTGTACACCTTGGGGTGCGACAGGGATGTCCTCTGGCTCCCACATTATTTAACATCTATTTTGACCACGTAGTTCGTGAAGCCTTCAATAGCTGTACCGGGGGAATCTCCATATGGTACAGATATAATGGGAGGCTAATCGATGCCCGGGTGCGGTCAAGGGATGGCTCCCTATTGCTCAACCACGTTATGTATGCTGATGACTTGGTAATAGCTGCTCAGTCAGAGGAGGAGTTGGAGACGCTGCTGCTGAGACTGGAGCGTGCCACTAAGAGGTGGGGCCTTACCATCAGCCCCACCAAAACCAAGCACCTGCCTGGGTATTTTGTACCATCGGACACTCCACCCCCACAACTCCCAATCGGTGATGGGGCAGTTGTGGAGAGAGTGGAGAGTTTCCCATACCTGGGCAGTGTGCTTATGACTGGCACCAGTTTAACAGCAGAGGTCTCACTCCGAATCAGTCGAGCGGCAATATCTTTTCATCGGTTGCGTAACGCTGTGTGGAAGCTACCTGGTCTGTCGCTCCGCACTAAGCTTCAGGTCTTCTCGGCCACGGTCATTCCCTCCCTTCTCTACGCTTGCGAAACGTGGACCCCCCTAATGGAACATCTTCGCCGGTTAGAAACATTTAGGCTGGCCTGCCTACGATCCATCCTGGGTTTAACCAGACTGGATTGTGTGAGGAGCTCACAAATCCTTGAAAGATCTGGGCAGGGTCCCATCGGTGAGCTCCTCCGGCAGGCAAGGCTGCGATGGCTGGGTCATGTAGCCCGCATGCCCAGCCACCGCATGCCGAAACAGCTTTTGTTTGGCCGGATTGAGGGGGCTAAGCGGGCGCGGCACGGGCTAGAGAAGAGATGGAGTGATGTGGTACAGGAGGACGTGGAGCTGAGTGGACTTGCCGATGACTGGTACCAGCGGTGTCAAGATCGGCCTCTGTGGAGGAGGCTCGTGAAGGATGCTACTGGGCAGTTGGAGGCAGTCGCCCTCCAACAACAACGGAGGGCGGAGGAGCGACGTTCACAACAGCGAGCGGAGCGCCGGGTGGCTAAAGCACAGCAGGTTGGCACAGTAGGGGGCACAGGTGGTGCATCAGCCAGTCATCTCAGTCAGTCGACCCGTGGCACCTGGGTCTGCCCCGTGACCTCCTGCCAGCGGGCGTTCGACACTTCACGTGGCCTCAGGGTGCACATAGCCTGGCACAAGCGTCGTGGTGACGTCACCGCCACTTAGTGGCGAATGGTGGTTGTTGTTGTTGTCTGTGTCTGTGTGTGTGTGTCTGTGTGTGTGTGTCTGTGTGTGTGTGTGTCTGTGTGTGTGTGTGTCTGTGTGTGTGTCTGTGTGTGTCTGTGTGTCTGCGTGTCTGTGTGTGTGTCTGTGTGTGTGTGTCTGTGTGTGTCTGTGTGTGTCTGTGTGTGTGTCTGTGTGTGTGTATGTGTGTCTGTGTGTGTGTGTGTGTCTGTGTGTGTGTCTGTGTGTGTGTGTGTCTGTGTGTGTCTGTGTGTGTGTCTGTGTGTGTGTCTGTGTGTGTGTGTGTGTGGAGAGTTTCCCATACCTGGGCAGTGTGCTTATGACTGGCTCCAGTTTAACAGCAGAGGTCTCACTCCGAATCAGTCGAGCGGCAATATCTTTTCATCGGTTGCGTAACGCTGTGTGGAAGCTACCTGGTCTGTCGCTCCGCACTAAGCTTCAGGTCTTCTCGGCCACGGTCATTCCCTCCCTTCTCTATGCTTGCGAAACGTGGACCCCCCGAATGGAACATCTTCGCCGGTTAGAAACATTTAGGCTGGCCTGCCTACGATCCATCCTGGGTTTAACCAGACTGGATTGTGTGAGGAGCTCACAAATCCTTGAAAGATCTGGGCAGGGTCCCATCGGTGAGCTCCTCCGGCAGGCAAGGCTGCGATGGCTGGGTCATGTAGCCCGCATGCCCGGCCACCGCATGCCGAAACAGCTTTTGTTTGGCCGGATTGAGGGGGCTAAGCGGGCGCGGCACGGGCTAGAGAAGAGATGGAGTGATGTGGTACAGGAGGACGTGGAGCTGAGTGGACTTGCCGATGACTGGTACCAGCGGTGTCAAGATCGGCCTCTGTGGAGGAGGCTCGTGAAGGATGCTACTGGGCAGTTGGAGGCAGTCGCCCTCCAACAACAACGGAGGGCGGAGGAGCGACGCTCACAACAGCGAGCGGAGCGCCGGGTGGCTAAAGCACAGCAGGTTGGCACAGTAGGGGGCACAGGTGGTGCATCAGCCAGTCATCTCAGTCAGTCGACCCGTGGCACCTGGGTCTGCCCCGTGACCTCCTGCCAGCGGGCGTTCGACACTTCACGTGGCCTCAGGGTGCACATAGCCTGGCACAAGCGTCGTGGTGACGTCACCGCCACTTAGTGGCGAATGGCGGTTGTTGTTGTTGTTGTTGTTGTGTGTGACTGTGTGTGTCTGTGTGACTGTGTGTGTGTGTGTGTGTCTGTGTGTGTCTGTGTGTGTGTCTGTGTGTGTCTGTGTGTGTGTGACTGTGTGTGTCTGTGTGTGTGTGTCTGTGTGTGTGACTGTGTGTGTCTCTGTGTGTGCTCTGACCGTGAGAGGTCGCTGCGAGTGACCCCACAGCGACTGAAACGACGTTGAGGTTCGCTTTCGCCACGGGAGGGCTCGGCCCCCCGCAGAGGTCCCCCACGCTACCCCCGCCCCCCTGCCGAGTGAGGGGGCGTGGCGTCGTCGTCGCTGGCGGGGGTGGGGGCCGTGGGGTGGTGGGCAGTGGGGGGCGAGCGCCGCGGGGGAGAGGGCGGGGGGGAGGGGCCGGAGCCCCTCCCCCCCCGCCACTGGGGGGCTCCACCACCTCCACGTAGTCCGCTGGGGGGGGAGAGAGAGAGTTAAGGAAGAGTTAAGGGAGAGTTAAGGGAGAGTTAAGAGTGAGTTAAGAGAGAGTTAAGGGAGAGTTAAGACAGAGTTAAGAGAGAGTTAAGGGAGAGTTAAGGGAGAGTTAAGGGAGAGTTAAGAGAGAGTTAAGGGAGAGTTAAGAGAGAGTTAAGGGAGAGTTAAGAGAGAGTTAAGAGAGAGTTAAGGGAGAGTTAAGGGAGAGTTAAGAGAGAGTTAAGAGAGAGTTAAGGGAGAGTTAAGAGAGAGTTAAGAGAGAGTTAAGAGAGAGTTAAGGGAGAGTTAAGAGAGAGTTAAGGGAGAGTTAAGAGAGAGTTAAGAGAGAGTTAAGGGAGAGTTAAGGGAGAGTTAAGGGAGAGTTAAGGGAGAGTTAAGAGAGAGTTAAGGGAGAGTTAAGGGAGAGTTAAGAGAGAGTTAAGAGAGAGAGTTAAGAGAGAGAGTTAAGGGAGAGTTAAGGGAGAGTTAAGAGAGAGTTAAGGGAGAGTTAAGAGAGAGTTAAGGGAGAGTTAAGGGAGAGTTAAGGGAGAGTTAAGGGAGAGTTAAGGGAGAGTTAAGAGAGAGAGTTAAGAGAGAGTTAAGGGAGAGTTAAGAGAGAGTTAAGGGAGAGTTAAGGGAGAGTTAAGAGTGAGTTAAGAGAGAGTTAAGGGAGAGTTAAGACAGAGTTAAGAGAGAGTTAAGGGAGAGTTAAGGGAGAGTTAAGGGAGAGTTAAGAGAGAGTTAAGGGAGAGTTAAGAGAGAGTTAAGGGAGAGTTAAGAGAGAGTTAAGAGAGAGTTAAGGGAGAGTTAAGGGAGAGTTAAGAGAGAGTTAAGAGAGAGTTAAGGGAGAGTTAAGAGAGAGTTAAGAGAGAGTTAAGAGAGAGTTAAGGGAGAGTTAAGAGAGAGTTAAGGGAGAGTTAAGAGAGAGTTAAGAGAGAGTTAAGGGAGAGTTAAGGGAGAGTTAAGGGAGAGTTAAGGGAGAGTTAAGAGAGAGTTAAGAGAGAGTTAAGGGAGAGTTAAGGGAGAGTTAAGAGAGAGTTAAGAGAGAGAGTTAAGAGAGAGAGTTAAGGGAGAGTTAAGGGAGAGTTAAGAGAGAGTTAAGGGAGAGTTAAGAGAGAGTTAAGGGAGAGTTAAGGGAGAGTTAAGGGAGAGTTAAGGGAGAGTTAAGAGAGAGAGTTAAGAGAGAGTTAAGGGAGAGTTAAGAGAGAGTTAAGGGAGAGTTAAGAGAGAGTTAAGAGAGAGTTAAGGGAGAGTTAAGAGAGAGAGTTAAGGGAGAGTTAAGGGAGAGTTAAGGGAGAGTTAAGAGAGAGTTAAGGGAGAGTTAAGAGAGAGTTAAGAGAGAGTTAAGAGAGAGTTAATGGAGAGTTAAGGGACAGTTAAGGGAGAGGTGAGAGAGAGTTAAGAGAGAGTTAAGAAAGAGTTAAGAGAGAGTTAAGAGAGAGAGTTAAGAGAGAGTTAAGAGAGAGTTAAGAGAGAGTTAAGGGAGAGTTATGGGAGAGTTAAGGGAGAGTTAAGGGAGAGTTAAGAGAGAGTTAAGAGAGAGTTAAGGGAGAGTTAAGAGAGAGTTAAGAGAGAGTTAAGGGAGAGTTAAGAGAGAGAGTTAAGAGAGAGTTAAACGAGTTAAGAGAGAGTTAAGAGAGAGTTAAGGGAGAGTTAAGATAGTTAAGAGAGAGTTAAGAGAGAGTTAAGGGAGAGTTAAGAGAGAGTTAAGAGAGAGTTAAGAGAGAGTTTAGGGAGAGTTAAGGGAGAGTTAAGAGAGAGTTAAGGGAGAGTTAAGGGAGAGTTAAGGGAGAGTTAAGGGAGAGTTAAGGGAGAGTTAAGAGAGAGTTAAGGGAGAGTTAAGAGAGAGAGTTAAGAGAGAGAGTTAAGGGAGAGTTAAGGGAGAGGTAAAAGAGAGTTAAGAGAGAGTTAAGAGAGAGTTAATGGAGAGTTAAGGGACAGTTAAGGGAGAGGTGAGAGAGAGTTAAGAGAGAGTTAAGAAAGAGTTAAGAGAGAGTTAAGAGAGAGAGTTAAGAGAGAGTTAAGAGAGAGTTAAGAGAGAGTTAAGAGAGAGTTAAGGGAGAGTTAAGAGAGAGTTAACAGAGAGTTAAGAGAGAGTTAAGGGAGAGTTAAGAGAGAGTTAAGAGAGAGAGTTAAGAGAGAGTTAAGAGAGAGTTAAGGGAGAGTTAAGAGAGAGTTAAGAGAGAGAGTTAAGAGAGAGAGTTAAGAGAGAGTTAAGAGAGAGTTAAGAGAGTTAAGAGAGAGTTAAGAGAGAGTTAAGAGAGAGTTAAGGGAGAGTTAAGAGAGAGTTAAGAGAGAGAGTTAAGAGAGGGAGAGAGTTAAGAGAGAGTTAAGAGAGAGTTAATGGAGAGTTAAGGGACAGTTAAGGGAGAGGTGAGAGAGAGTTAAGAGAGAGTTAAGAAAGAGTTAAGAGAGAGTTAAGAGAGAGAGTTAAGAGAGAGTTAAGAGAGAGTTAAGAGAGAGTTAAGAGAGAGTTAAGGGAGAGTTAAGAGAGAGTTAACAGAGAGTTAAGAGAGAGTTAAGAGAGAGTTAAGAGAGAGTTAAGAGAGAGAGTTAAGAGAGGGAGAGAGTTAAGAGAGAGTTAAGAGAGAGTTAAGAGAGGGAGAGAGTTAAGAGTTAAGAGAGAGTTAAGAGAGAGAGTTAAGAGAGAGAGTTAAGAGAGAGTTAAGAGAGAGTTAAGAGAGGGAGAGAGTTAAGAGAGAGTTAAGAGAGAGTTAAGAGAGAGTTAAGAGAGAGAGAGATAAGACTTTGACTTATAAACCAATTTTATTGCTGCCAGCAGCCACAGCTCTGGAGCCACTTTCGCTACGGGGTCACCGCCACGTCGCATTGCACAACCGTGGCACGTGCACCACACCGCCACACCGCCACACCGCCACGTGCACCACACCGCCACGTGCACCACACCGCCATGAGCACCGCGAGCACCGCGTCGTCACGCACGTCGCAAACTTTCGGTCGACCGGTCAAAACGCGAACGCCGGTGCACCGTTTGTGTCGGTGCAGAGGGCCTGGCCGGCCGCCACCGTTGAAGGAACGCGGCGCGAGTCCCCGGCATAGCAGCGGGACGAGACGGGCTCCAGACGGAGCCTCGTGCTCCAGACGGAGCCTCGTGCTCCAGACGGAGCCTCGTGCTCCAGACGGAGCCTCGTGCTCCAGACGGAGCCTCGTGCCCCAGACGGAGCCTCGTGCCCCAGACGGAGCCTCGTGCCCCAGACGGAGCCTCGTGCCCCAGACGGAGCCTCGTGCCCCAGACGGAGCCTCGTGCTCCAGACGGAGCCTCGTGCCCCAGACGGAGCCTCGTGCCCCAGACGGAGCCTCGTGCCCCAGACGGAGCCTCGTGCCCCAGACGGAGCCTCGTGCCCCAGATGGAGCCTCGTGCCCCAGACGGAGCCTCGTGCTCCAGACGGAGCCGCACCTCGAGCAGCCCCTCAACGTCGCCGCCGCTGAGCAGCCATCGTCCCCGTCGCCTTGCGGCTTCTTCTTCAGCTTCTTCAGCTTCTTCTTCCGCGTTTTGTAGACTGCCATCTTTGCTTGGGCGCAGAGAAAGTTCGCGAGATCGTGGCGATTATCCGGCAGGTAAGGCACCCCCCGTAGATGACCCAGCTCTTGTGAAAGGGCACGCCCAGTTTGCTGAGAATGGATCCCAAGAGCCGGAACTTTGGGTTCAGCCGTGGACACCCCGAGTACCGGTGGGCCAGATCCTCCTTCGCACCGCAGAACGCGCACAGATCTGATGACCCTGGGGTGATTTTGCTGAGCCACACGGCCGAGGGTAGCGTCCAGCGCGCCAACCTCCACGGGAGGTCCCCGCAGCGTTTCGCTACGGGGGGCTTCTACAGGTGCTTCCACTGGGAGGGGTGGCCTCGATTAGTGGAGAGAAAAAGTCCCTCCATTTCGTGTCCGGGAGGTTTGCCGGGGCTTGACAACGGGGCGCCTTGACGCGGCGCACGTACAGCGCTTTCTTGGGGGCGCTCTCGAGGGCCACGTCTCTGCAGTCTGCGAGTTTGAGCAGCTTCCCTGAGTCACAGCGCCCGGGAGGCTGGGTGCAGGAGATGCGCAGCTCCGGGGAGGAGGAGGAGGAGGATGGTCGTGCGGCGCCGCTGTTTTCAGGTGCCTCCAGCTTCAGCCGCAGCCCCCGCGTTGCGACAGCTTCTCTCCGGCGAGCATCGAGCGGAGCCCCGCGGTGCCGCTGATCTCGGCCGCGGTCTTCCGCTCGGGGTGGCGGCCGTGGCTCTTCGACGAGGTCGCCGACCGTCCGCACCCCTGCCGAGGTGAAACGGAGGGCCAGCGTCCTCTCCTCCCCGATTCCTTTGAAGAGGCTATTACGGAGGAGGGGTTCGTGCGTGAAATGTTTGAGGGCGCAGTGCGGGCATGCCCTGCTCCATTGGAGGCTCCGCCACGCGTCCAAGAGGCTGCGATAATACCCTGGCAGCCTCGTGTAGTCGACCAGGGCCAGGTCCAACAGGAAGAGGAGCTCCCTCCCGTACCCCAGGCACCCCCCCGCGCCTCTCAGCAGGCTGAGGGCCGGCGACGTCCAGGGCAGCTCCTCCTGTTCATACAGCAGACGCCTCACCGCCTGAAGCCTGAAGCTCATCACCCGGGCGGAGACTTCCACCAGGCCCTGGCCGCCCTCACCCACCGGCAGGCAGAGGACCCCCGGCCTCAGCCAGTGCTTGCCGTGCCACACAAAGTGGGTGAGTGACCGGTTTGTCCTCGCAAGTAGCCAGTCAGGGGGCTGGAGGACTTTGGCCCTGTGCCACAGCACAGAGGCTGCCAGGTTACTTCCTACGAGCACTCGCCCCCTGAAGGACATTAGCGGAGCGAGGCGTGCCCAAGCCATCAATTTGGCCTCAAATATATCTCCCAGCTCGGTCCAATTGTTCGGGGCAACTTGGGGTTTCCCGAGGTGAACTCCAAGGTGCTTTGTGCCCTCGGCGTGCCAAACGGCTCCTCCCGGGAGGAGCACGGAGCGCACGGCACACTGTGACCCCAAGCAGAGGGCCTCACACCATGGCCAGTTGACCTTGGTGCTAGAGGCCTTCTCGTAGGCCGCCACTGCCCGGCAGAGTGCGGAGACGCCCTGCGCGTCGTCGATCACGGCGCCTGCGTCGCCTGCGTATGCGGAGAGCCTGAAGACTGCGTTTTCAGCACCTGGAACCTTGAACCCAGACAGAGATTGTTTTTGTTGGCGTAAGAGCGGCTCAATGGACAGGGTGTAGAGGAGCCCCGAGAGAGGGCGTCCTTGCCTGACCCCCCTCGTCACGGGAAAAGGGCTGCCAAGCCGTTGGTTTATTTTCACGAGGCTGGATGTGCCCCGTGTACAGGAGTTGTACACGTGACATGAAATTCTGGCCGAACCCGAATGTGACGAGCAGTTTCCCCAGGTACGCGTGGCTCACTCTGTCGAACGCCTTCTCCTGGTCCACGAAGAGGAGGCCCGAGTCTGTGTCGCGCGTTCCCGCGAGGGAGATTACATCCCTGACCGTGCCGATGTTGTCATAAATGCACCGGCCAGGGATGCGATACGACTGTTCGGGTTGGACGAGCTGACCCACCACCGTTTTGAGACGGTTCGCCAGCACTTTGGACGTAGCGTCGGTCCGGCCTGGCGAGGCTCATCCTCCCCTGAGGGCCAGAGCGGCACCAAGAGTACTGCCGCTGGGCCGGATGCTGCAGTCGCCACGTGTCGAGCAGATCCAGTCGCTGCACTGTGTCGGCTAACGGCCGTGCGGATTCCGGGTGAGGCTCGGCGCTGTTGCGGTCGAGAGCCGGGTCGAGGGCGCAGTTGAAATCACCCCCCCCCTCCCCCCGACGACCGTGAGCGCGTCGTCCGCGTCGTCTGCCCCCAGGGCGTCCCGCACCGTGCCGGAGAAGAAGAGCTATTTTTTACATATATATAATTTTATTGTATTTATACATAGGTGACTTTACCGAAAAAACCAATGAGTGAGTGAGTAAGAAGAGCTTCCTCTCACGGCTCCTGCTCGGCGCGTACAAGTTGAAGCACCGCAGCCTCGTGTCGTTGAACGCACAGTCCACCGAAATCCAATGTCCTTTCACGATCTCTTTAAAGACCACGCTCTCGGGAAGAAACTTTGGACCAAACGCGATCGCGACCCCAGCGAGGTTGTCTTCGCCTGGCTGCCCATGAGGTGCTGACGATGGGTCCGCAGAGTGTCGTCAAGGTGCGTTTCATGCAGGAAAGTTACGTCTGCCTTCTGGTCGTTGAGAAAGCAACAGACGCGGTGCCACCTCTTGTCACTGCGGGCACTGTTGCAATGCAAACTCGCGATCTTGACGCCCGAAGCCATGGCATTAGGTGTTGGCAGTGGCTGCAGGGGATCACTTTGGAAGGGAAGAGCTCTTCCCCTTCGCTTTCAGTCGGTAGCATTCCTGCGGACTGAACGCGTACTTCTGTGGCTCGCGATATATTTTCTGTGCGGCCTTCAAGAAGCCCAGCACATCGGGGAAGAAATCCTCGATGCTGACCCCACGCTTCCTGTAGGTGGATTGGGGGAAGTGGAGGATCTCGTCGGGTGCGTATTCCCGCTCCCCCCCCCTCCCTTGACTTGCGAGAAGCCCATCTCGCTCGCGTTGTCGTCGACGTCACACTCCGACCGCTCGTCGTCAGAGTCTCCGCGCGTGCTCTCGTGAGGCTCGGCGGCCACCTCTCCTGTCGGGCCACACGGAGCCGGGGGTCTCCTCGGGCTCGGGCTGGCCCTCCTCTAGCCGGCTCGGCAGCCGTCGCCTCGTCGGGCGAGGAGGCGGGCCGACCGGCGCCCTCGAGCGCCGAGGCACCGTCAGGCGCGGCGGCGTCGGCGATCGCCCCTCTGCCTCCAACGTCGTCCGGTGGGTGGGCATCGTCGGCGGCGTTCGCCGCGCCCCGTGGCTCGGGCACCTCGTCGCCACGCCCCGCTGCCGCGGCCGGGCGGTCGTCCGGCTCGGCGTCGTCCTCGGCGGTGGCCGCGCGCTCAGGAAGGGTGCCGAGGGGCCCTCCCCGCCGCGGGGGGGCCGCCTTCAGCCTCGCGCTGTCGCGACTCGACGACGCTGAAGCCACCCCACTCGCCGTCAGTCGCTGACTTTGTGTGGTCAGCCACAGAGTCAGCGGGGCCCTGCTGCTGCTGCTGCTGCTGCTTGTTGTGCAGCTGCTGCAGCGGCGGATCGTTCTACTGCTGCCGGTTCTGCTGCTGCTGCTGCTGCTGCGGTCCTCCCTGATGCTGCTGCTTGTTCTGCCGCTGCTGCTGCTGTTTGTTGTGCAGCTGCTGCAACGGCGGATCGTTCTGCTGCTGCCGGTTCTGCTGCTGCTGCTGCGCTGTGTGTGTTGGTGCAGGCTGAGCAGCATTTATCCTTCCCCTTGGCCGGGCAGTTCTTCCGAAGCGTGGCCGGCACCGCCGCACCCGAAACACCGCGGCACGGCCGTGGAGGCGTACACGGTGCGGACGCGACCATCGATGGGGCACTCGAGGGTCACGTCGAGGTCCGTGTCGGCGTCCTTCAAAATCACGAAAGTTTGGCGCCGGAGCGACGTGACGCGCGACGAGAATACACGACCCGAAAACCAAATAAATAAAATAACAAACGGCAAAAAAAAAAACAAAGGAAAATTGTTCGCAAGAAGGCAGAAGGAAGAGGAAGGAAAAGCTGAACAGGACAGCGAGAGAGAGACGGAGCAGTGCCGTGAGGGGATGGGTGAGACAAAGAGAGAGGAGGGGGGGGAGGCAGAGGTCCCAGGCCGCTCAACCACGCACACCTGGGCCGTGGTGGTGGTGGTGGTGAGTGCCGTAGGGACGGAGTCACCTGGTCAAGAACCAGAGAGAGACAAGGCTACACCACGTGAAAGACCAACACACACACACAGAAGGGGGTAGACGGAAAGTTGAACTCAAACACAGCCGCGATGGGAAAAGAGGAACGAAGAGAGAGGAGGGAGGAGGGAAGCGGCAGGGGCCCCAGGCACCACGTGGGGCCTGGGGCCCCAGGCACCACGTGGGGCCTGGGGCCCCAGGCTGCTGGCTGCTCGACCAGCACCACGTGGTGCTGGTCGAGCAGCCAGGGGCCCCAGGCACCACGTGGGGCCTGGGGCCCCAGGCTGCTGGACCAGCACCATGTGGGGCCTGGGGCCCCAGGAACCACGTGGGGCGTGGTGCCTGGGGCCTCAGGCTGCTGGACCAGCACCACGTGGTGCCTGGGGCCCCTGGCTGCTCGACCAGCACCACGTGGTGTCTGGGCCCCAGGCTGCTGGACCAGCACCACGTGGTGCCTGGGGCCCCTGGCTGCTCGACCAGCACCACGTGGTGCCTGGGGCCCCTGGCTGCTCGACCAGCACCACGTGGTGCCGTGGTGCCGGAGAGACGGAGGGGAAACACAAAACAATTCGAAATGAGCAGCACCGCGTGAAGGAACAGAAGTACTCAGAGTGAAGGGGAGAGAAAGTTGTTGAACTCAAAAGACTCAATGAACGAGAAGAATAAGGGGGGTACAACGTTTATAAAACTGTGTCCACTCTCTCAGGCTCGGGTCTGGGTGGTGAACAACCAGGCCTCTGTGCACGCCACGTGGGGAGCCAGGAGCTCTGCCAGGACGCAGCCTCTTCCCAGAATGCACAGAGAGAGAGTTAAGAGAGAGTTAAGGGAGAGTTAAGAGAGAGTTAAGAGAGAGTTAAGGGAGAGTTAAGAGAGAGTTAAGAGAGAGTTAAGGCAGAGTTAAGGGAGAGTTAAGAGAGAGTTAAGGGCGAGAGAGGGTTAAGACAGAGAGAGTTAAGGGAGAGTTAAGAGAGAGTTAAGAGAGAGTTAAGGGAGAGTTGAGAGAGTTAACAGAGAGTTAAGGGAGAGTTGAGGGAGAGTTAAGAGAGAGGTAAGGGAGAGTTAAGAGAGAGTTAAGAGAGAGTTAAGAGAGAGTTAAGGGAGAGTTAAGAGAGTTAAGAGAGAGTTAAGGCAGAGTTGAGGGAGAGTTAAGAGAGAGTTAAGGGAGAGAGGGTTAAGACAGAGAGAGTTAAGGGAGAGATAAGAGAGAGTTAAGGGAGAGTTGAGAGAGTTGAGAGAGAGTTAAGGCAGAGTTGAGGGAGAGTTAAGAAAGAGGTAAGGGAGAGTTGAGAGAGTTAAGAGAGAGTTAAGGCAGAGTTGAGGGAGAGTTAAGAGAGAGAGAGAGAGTTAAGGGAGAGTTGAGAGAGTTAAGAGAGAGAGAGAGCTAAGGGAGAGTTGAGGGAGAGTTAAGAGAGAGAGAGAGAGAGTTAAGAGAGAGTTAAGAGAGAGTTAAGGGAGAGTTAAGAGAGAGTTAAGAGAGAGTTAAGGCAGAGTTGAGGGAGAGTTAAGAGAGAGAGAGTTAAGAGAGAGTTAAGAGAGAGTTAAGAGAGAGTTAAGGGAGAGTTAAGAGAGAGTTAAGAGAGAGTTAAGGCAGAGAGAGTGAAGAGAGAGTTAAGAGAGAGTTAAGGGAGAGAGAGGGTTAAGACAGGGAGAGTTAAGGGAGAGGTAAGGCAGAGTTAAGAGAGAGTTAAGAGAGAGTTAAGAGAGAGTTAAGAGAGAGTTAAGGGAGAGTTGAGAGAGTTAAGAGAGAGTTAAGGGAGAGTTAAGGCAGAGTTGAGGGAGAGTTAAGAGAGAGTTAAGGCAGAGTTGAGGGAGAGTTAAGAAAGAGGTAAGGGAGAGTTAAGAGAGAGTTAACAGAGAGTTAAGGCAGAGTTGAGGGAGAGTTAAGAGAGAGAGAGAGTTAAGGGAGAGTTGAGAGAGTTAAGAGAGAGAGAGAGAGCTAAGGGAGAGTTGAGGGAGAGTTAAGAGAGAGAGAGAGTTAAGAGAGAGTTAACAGAGAGTTAAGGCAGAGTTGAGGGAGAGTTAAGAGAGAGAGAGAGAGTTAAGGGAGAGTTGAGAGAGTTAAGAGAGAGTTAAGAGAGAGCTAAGGGAGAGTTGAGGGAGAGTTAAGAGAGAGAGAGAGAAAGTTAAGAGAGAGTTAAGAGAGAGTTAAGGGAGAGTTGAGGGAGAGTTAAGAGAGAGAGAGAGAGTTAAGAGAGAGTTAAGAGAGAGTTAAGGCAGAGTTGAGGGAGAGTTAAGAGAGAGTTAAGGGAGAGTTGAGAGAGTTAAGAGAGAGTTAAGGGAGAGTTAAGGCAGAGTTGAGGGAGAGTTAAGAGAGAGTTAAGGCAGAGTTGAGGGAGAGTTAAGAAAGAGGTAAGGGAGAGTTAAGAGAGAGTTAACAGAGAGTTAAGGCAGAGTTGAGGGAGAGTTAAGAGAGAGAGAGAGTTAAGGGAGAGTTGAGAGAGTTAAGAGAGAGAGAGAGAGAGAGCTAAGGGAGAGTTGAGGGAGAGTTAAGAGAGAGAGAGAGAGTTAAGAGAGAGTTAACAGAGAGTTAAGGCAGAGTTGAGGGAGAGTTAAGAGAGAGAGAGAGAGTTAAGGGAGAGTTGAGAGAGTTAAGAGAGAGTTAAGAGAGAGCTAAGGGAGAGTTGAGGGAGAGTTAAGAGAGAGAGAGAGTTAAGAGAGAGTTAAGAGAGAGTTAAGGGAGAGTTGAGGGAGAGTTAAGAGAGAGAGAGAGAGTTAAGAGAGAGTTAAGAGAGAGTTAAGGCAGAGTTGAGGGAGAGTTAAGAAAGAGGTAAGGGAGAGTTGAGAGAGTTAAGAGAGAGTTAAGAGAGAGCTAAGGGAGAGTTGAGGGAGAGTTAAGAGAGAGAGAGAGAGAGTTAAGAGAGAGTTAAGAGAGAGTTAAGGGAGAGTTGAGGGAGAGTTAAGAGAGAGAGAGAGAGTTAAGAGAGAGTTAAGAGAGAGTTAAGGCAGAGTTGAGGGAGAGTTAAGAAAGAGGTAAGGGAGAGTTGAGAGAGTTAAGAGAGAGTTAAGAGAGAGTTAAGGCAGAGTTGAGGGAGAGTTAAGAGAGAGGTAAGGGAGAGTCGAGGGAGAGTTAAGAGAGAGAGAGAGACATCATTCTCACGGCAGACATCACACACCATCCAGGAGTACCTGGCACAGAAATCATCCCCACTAGGGGAGACAAAGGCGGCCGGGCGTGGTGCCGGCCACCCACAGTGCAAGCTGTGACCGGCGCTGTGACTCGCGACTGACGGCACTTGCCCCTACAGCCCTGCCAGAGGCTACCTGGGGGAGCTTTGTCTGTGTCTCTCAGCACTTGCCCCTACAGCCCTGCCAGAGGCTACCTGGGGGAGCTTTGTCTGTGTCTCTCAGCACTTGCCCCTACAGCCCTGCCAGAGGCTACCTGGGGGAGCTTTGTCTGTGTCTCAGCACTTGCCCCTACAGCCCTGCCAGAGGCTACCTGGGGGACCTTTGTCTGTGTCTTTCAGCACTTGCCCCTACATCCCTGCCAGAGGCTATCTGGGGGAGCTTTGTCTGTGTCTCTCAGCACTTGCCCCTACAGCCCTGCTTGAGGCTACCTGGGGGAGCTTTGTCTGTGTCTCTCAGCACTTGCCCCTACAGCCCTGCCAGAGGCTACCTGGGGGACCTTTGTCTGTGTCTTTCAGCACTTGCCCCTACAGCCCTGCCAGAGGCTACCTGGGGGACCTTTGTCTGTGTCTCTCAGCACTTGCCCCTACAGCCCTGCCAGAGGCTACCGGGGGAGCTTTGTCTGTGTCTCTCAGCACTTGCCCCTACAGCCCTGTCAGAGGATACCTGGGGGACCTTTGTCTGTGTCTCTCAGCACTTGCTCCTACAGCCCTGTCAGAGGCTACCTAGGGGAGCTTTGTCTGTGTCTCTCAGCACTTGCCCCTACAGCCCTGCCAGAGGCTATCTGGGTGAGCTTTGTCTGTGTCTCTCTGCACTTGCCCCTACTGCCCTGCTAGAGGCTACCTGGGGGAGCTTTGTCTGTATCTCTCAGCACTTGCCCCTACAGCCCTGCCAGAGGCTATCTGGGGGAGCTTTGTCTGTGTCTCTCAGCACTTGCCCCTACAGCCCTGCCAGAGGCTACCTGGGGGACCTTTGTCTGTGTGTCACCTGCACGGGGCGCAGCGGGTCGGGGGCCTCTCATCGAGGGGGGCTTGGGGGGCACGGGAGGCCCCCTACGACTCGACGGGGGCCCTGCGGAGAGATGACATCACCATCACCACCATCACCATCACCACCAACACCATCACCAACACCATCACCACCATCACCATCACCACCATCATCATCATCACCACCAACACCACCATCACCATCAGCATCACCATCAGCATCACCACCATCACCACCACCATCACCACCATCACCACCACCATCACCACCACCATCACCACCATCACCACCATCACCATCACCACCACCATCATCATCATCACCATCACCACTACCACCACTACCACCATCACCACCATCACCATCACCACCATCACCACCATCACCATCACCACCATCACCATCACCACTACCACCATCACCACCATCACCACCATCACCATCACCACCATCACCATCACCACCATCACCATCACCACCATCACCATCACCACCATCACCACCATCACCATCACCACCATCACCACCATCACCACCACCACCACCATCATCACCACCATCATCACCATCACCACCATCACCATCACCACCAACACCACCATCACCATCACCACCACCACCACCTTCACCACCATCACCACCACCATCACCACCATCACCACCACCATCACCACCATCACCACTACCATCACCACCATCACCACCATCACCACCATCATCACCACCATCATCACCACCATCACCACCATCACCACCATCACCACCATCACTATCACCACCATCATCATCACCATCACCACCACCATCACCACCACCACCATCACCACCACCACCATCACCACCATCACCATCACCACCACCATCATCATCACCATCACCACTACCACCACTACCACCATCACCACCATCACCACCACCACCATCACCACCATCACTATCACCACCATCACCATCACGACCATCACTATCACCACCATCATCACCATCATCATGACCATCACCACCACCATCATCACCACCATCACCATCACCACCAACACCACCATCACCACCATCACCACCATCACCGCCACCACCATCATCACCATCACCATCACCACCTTCACCACCACCATCACTACCACCATCAGCATCACCACCATCACCACCACCATCACCACCATCACCACTACCATCACCACCATCACCACCATCATCACCACCATCATCACCACCACCATCACCATCACCACCATCACCACCATCACTATCACCACCATCATCATCACCATCACCACCACCATCACCACCACCACCACCATCAGCATCACCACCACCATCACCACCACCACCACCATCACCACCACCATCACCACCACCATCACCACCACCACCACCATTACCACCATCACCACCACCATCATCACCACCATCACCACCATCACCACCACCACCATCACCACCACCACCATCATCACCACCACCATCACCACCTACCTCTCCTATCCTCCACGTAGTGGTAGGTAACTCCACCACCACCACCATCACCACCACCATCACCACCACCATCACCACTACCACCACCATCACCACCACCATCACCACCACCATCACCACCACCACCATCATCACCACCACCATCACCACCACCACCACCACCATCATCACCACCACCATCACCACCTACCTCTCCTATCCTCCACGTAGTGGTAGGTAACTCCACCACCATCACCACCACCACCGTCCGTGCCCAAGGGGCTAAAGCTGTGGTGCTGCTGCTCCGCATAGGCATAGTCGTACGGAGGGGCGGGGCCAAGTCCGGCTTGGGCGGGGTCAGGTCCAGCGTGGGCGGGGCCAGATCTGGCGTGGGAGAGGGCGGGGCTAGAGCCGAAGTGGGCGGGGCCTCTCAAGAACGGGTTTGTATTGGGTGGGGCGTGGCCTGTGTCCGAGAGGGAGGGGCTTGAGCTGGAGAGGGAGGGGCTTAGCCTCGGATAGAGGCGGGGCCACGGCCCAGGGGGGGCGTCGGCAGGGACGTCACAGGCCGGGATGTCGTCATAGATGGGGTCCCCATCGCCTTCTGTGGACAGATTGGACAGGCGGAGTTGAGTAACCACGTGGTCTGTCGTCAACGTGGAGGTGGTGATGATGGTGGTGATGATGGTGGTGATGATGGTGGTGATGATGGTGGTGATGATGGTGGTGGTGATGGTGGTGCTGGTGGTGGTGCTGGTGGTGGTGCTGGTGGTGGTGATGGTGGTGATGGTGGTGGTGATGGTGGTGATGGTGGTGGTGATGGTGGTGATGTCTCTATTCCACGTGTTTATTCTCTCTGTCTCTGTGTGTACCTCTCAATGTGTGTGTGTATCTGTGTGTATCTGTGTGTATCTGTGTATCATGCCCAACCACCGTATGCAGAAACAGCTTTTGTTCGGCCGGATCGAGGGGGCTAAACGGGCGCGGCACGGGCTAGAGAAGAGATGGAGTGATGTGGTACAGTAGGACGTGGAGCTGAGTGGACTTGCCGATGACCGGTACCAGCGGTGTCAAGATCGGCCTCTGTGGAGGAGGCTCGTGAAGGACTCTACTGGGCAGTTGGAGGCAGTCGCCCTCCAACAACAACGGAGGGCGGAGGAGCGACGCTCAGAACAACGAGCGGAGCGCCGGGTGGCTAAAGCACAGCAGGTTGGCACAGTAGGGTGCACAGGTGGTGCATCAGCCAGTCATCTCAGTCAGTCGACCCGTGGCACCTGGGTCTGCCCCGTGACCTCCTGCCAGCGGGCATTCGACACTTCACGTGGCCTCAAGGTGCACATGGCCTGGCACAAGCGTCGTGGTGACGTCACCGCCACTTAGTGGCGAATGGCGGTTGTTGTTGTTGTATCTGTGTGTATCTCTGTATCTGTGTGTATCTGTGTGTATCTCTGTGTGTATCTCTGTGTGTATCTGTTTGTATCTGTGTGTATCTGTGTGTATCTGTGTATCTCTGTGTGTATCTCTGTGTGTATCTCTGTGTATCTGTGTATATCTCTGTGTATTTCTGTATCGATGTGTATCTGTGTTTATCTGTGTGTATATCTGCGTATCTGTGTATCTCTATGTATCTGTATGTATCTGTGTGTATGTGTGTGTATCTGTGTATCTCTGTGTGTATCTCCGTGTGTATCTGTTTGTATCTGTGTGTATCTGTGTATATCTCTGTGTATCTCTGTGTATCTGTGTGTATATCTGTGTATCTGTGTGTATGTGTGTGTATCTGTGTGTATGTGTGTGTATCTGTGTATCTCTGTGTGTATCTGTGTATCTCTGTGTGTATCTGTGTATCTCTGTATGTATCTGTGTATCTCTGTGCGTATCTCTCTCTCTGTGTAAGTGGCCTGTAGATACCTGGGTGTGAAACAGCAGAGGTAGAAGAGTTCCCCGCGTCCTCCGTGCTCGGGGGGATGTAAATATATTGACAGGCAAACTCCATCCTTCACACACACGTAGACAGGGTGGCCCACAAGTCAGGACACACAGTGATATTGTTACTATACAGGGTGGTCTACAAGTCAGGACACACAGTGATATTGTTACTATACAGGGTGGACTCCAAGTCAGGGCACACAGTGATATTGTTACTATACAGGGTGGACTACAAGTCAGGACACACAGTGATATTGTTACTATACAGGGTGGACTACAAGTCAGGACACACAGTGATATTGTTACTATACAGGGTGGTATACAAGTCAGGACACACAGTGATATTGTTACTATACAGGGTGGACTATAAGTCAGGACACACAGTGATATTGTTACTATACAGGGTGGTCTACAAGTCAGGACACAGAGTGATATTGTTACTATACAGGGTGGACTACAAGTCAGGACACACAGTGATATTGTTACTATACACGGTGGACTACAAGTCACGACACACAGTGATATTGTTACTATACAGGGTGGTCTACAAGTCAGGACACACAGTGATATTGTTACTATACAGGGTGGTCCACAAGTCAGCACACAGTGCTATTGTTACTATACAGGGTGTCCCATAAGTCAGGACACACAGTGATATTGTTACTATACAGGGTGGCCCACAAGTCAGGACACACAGTGATATTGTTACTATACAGGGTGGACTACAATTCAGGACACACAGTGATATTGTTACTATACAGGGTGGTCCACAAGTCAGCACACACAGTGATATTGTTACTATACAGGGTGGTCTACAAGTCAGGACACACAGTGATATTGTTACTATACAGGGTGGACTACAAGTCACGACACACAGTGATATTGTTACTATACAGGGTGGACTACAAGTCAGGACACAGTGATATTGTTACTATACAGGGTGGTCCACAAGTCAGGACACAGTGATATTGTTACTATACAGGGTGGCCCACAAGTCAGGACACACAGTGATATTGTTACTATACAGGGTGGTCTACAAGTCAGAACACACAGTGATATTGTTACTATACAGGGTGGACTACAAGTCAGGACACACAGTAATATTGTTACTATACAGGGTGGACTACAAGTCAGGACACACAGTGATATTGTTACTACACAGGGTGGACTACAAGTCAGGACACACAGTGATATTGTTACTATAAAGGGTGGACTACAAGTGAGGACACACAGTGATATTGTTACTATACAGGGTGGTCTACAAGTCAGGACACACAGTGATATTGTTACTATACAGGGTGGTCTACAAGTCACGACACAGTGCTATTGTTACTATACAGGGTGGACTACAAGTCACGACACACAGTGATATTGTTACTATACAGGGTGGACTACAAGTCAGGACACACAGTGATATTGTTACTATACAGGGTGGACTACAAGTCAGGATACACAGTGCTATTGTTACTATACAGGGTGGACTACAAGTCAGGACACACAGTGATATTGTTACTACACAGGGTGGACTACAAGTCAGGACACACAGTGATATTGTTACTATACAGGGTGGACTACAAGTCAGGACACACAGTGATATTGTTACTATACAGGGTGGACTACAAGTGAGGACACACAGTGATATTGTTACTATACAGGGTGGTCTACAAGTCAGGACACACAGTGATATTGTTACTTTACAGGGTGGTCTACAAGTCACGACACAGTGCTATTGTTACTATACAGGGTGGACTACAAGTCACGACACACAGTGATATTGTTACTATACAGGGTGGACTACAAGTCAGGACACACAGTGATATTGTTACTATACAGGGTGGACTACAAGTCAGGATACACAGTGCTATTGTTACTATACAGGGTGGACTACAAGTCAGGACACACAGTGATATTGTTACTATACAGGGTGGCCCACAAGTCAGGACACACAGTGATATTATTATTATTATACAGGGTGGACTACAAGTCAGGACACACAGTGATATTGTTACTATACAGGGTGGACTACAAGTGAGGACACACAGTGATATTGTTACTATACAGGGTGGACTACAAGTCAGGACACACAGTGATATTGTTACTATACAGGGTGGTCTACAAGTCAGGACACACAGTGATATTGTTACTATACAGGGTGGACTACAAGTCAGGACACACAGTGATATTGTTACTATACAGGGTGGACTACAAGTCAGGGCACACAGTGATATTGTTACTATACAGGGTGGACTAGAAGTGAGGACACACAGTGCTATTGTTACTATACAGGGTGGACTACAAGTCAGGACACACAGTGATATTGTTACTATACAGAGTGGTCCACAAGTCAGGACACACAGTGATATTGTTACTATACAGGGTGGACTACAAGTCAGGACACACAGTGATATTGTTACTATACAGGGTCGACTACAAGTCAGGACACAGAGTGATAATGTTACTATACAGGGTGGACTACAAGTCAGGACACACAGTGCTATTGTTACTATACAGGGTGGACTACAAGTCAGGACACACAGTGCTATTGTTACTATACAGGGTGGACTACAAGTCAGGACACACAGTGATATTGTTACTATACAGGGTGGCCCACAAGTCAGGACACACAGTGATATTGTTATTATACAGGGTGGACTACAAGTCAGGACACACAGTGATATTGTTACTATACAGGGTGGACTACAAGTCAGGACACACAGTGATATTGTTACTATACAGGGTGGACTACAAGTCAGGACACACAGTGATATTGTTACTATACAGGGTGGTCTACAAGTCAGGACACAGTGATATTGTTACTATACAGGGTGGACTACAAGTCAGGGCACACAGTGATATTGTTACTATACAGGGTGGACTACAAGTCAGGACACACAGTGATATTGTTACTATACAGGGTGGACTACAAGTCAGGACACACAGTGATATTGTTACTATACAGGGTGGTATACAAGTCAGGACACACAGTGATATTGTTACTATACAGGGTGGACTATAAGTCAGGACACACAGTGATATTGTTACTATACAGGGTGGTCTACAAGTCAGGACACACAGTGATATTGTTACTATACAGGGTGGACTACAAGTCAGGACACACAGTGATATTGTTACTATACAGGGTGGACTACAAGTCACGACACACAGTGATATTGTTACTATACAGGGTGGTCTACAAGTCAGGACACACAGTGATATTGTTACTATACAGGGTGGTCCACAAGTCAGCACACAGTGCTATTGTTACTATACAGGGTGTCCCATAAGTCAGGACACACAGTGATATTGTTACTATACAGGGTGGCCCACAAGTCAGGACACACAGTGATATTGTTACTATACAGGGTGGACTACAATTCAGGACACACAGTGATATTGTTACTATACAGGGTGGTCCACAAGTCAGCACACACAGTGATATTGTTACTATACAGGGTGGTCTACAAGTCAGGACACACAGTGATATTGTTACTATACAGGGTGGACTACAAGTCACGACACACAGTGATATTGTTACTATACAGGGTGGACTACAAGTCAGGACACAGTGATATTGTTACTATACAGGGTGGTCCACAAGTCAGGACACAGTGATATTGTTACTATACAGGGTGGCCCACAAGTCAGGACACACAGTGATATTGTTACTATACAGGGTGGTCTACAAGTCAGAACACACAGTGATATTGTTACTATACAGGGTGGACTACAAGTCAGGACACACAGTAATATTGTTACTATACAGGGTGGACTACAAGTCAGGACACACAGTGATATTGTTACTACACAGGGTGGACTACAAGTCAGGACACACAGTGATATTGTTACTATAAAGGGTGGACTACAAGTGAGGACACACAGTGATATTGTTACTATACAGGGTGGTCTACAAGTCAGGACACACAGTGATATTGTTACTATACAGGGTGGTCTACAAGTCACGACACAGTGCTATTGTTACTATACAGGGTGGACTACAAGTCACGACACACAGTGATATTGTTACTATACAGGGTGGACTACAAGTCAGGACACACAGTGATATTGTTACTATACAGGGTGGACTACAAGTCAGGATACACAGTGCTATTGTTACTATACAGGGTGGACTACAAGTCAGGACACACAGTGATATTGTTACTACACAGGGTGGACTACAAGTCAGGACACACAGTGATATTGTTACTATACAGGGTGGACTACAAGTCAGGACACACAGTGATATTGTTACTATACAGGGTGGACTACAAGTGAGGACACACAGTGATATTGTTACTATACAGGGTGGTCTACAAGTCAGGACACACAGTGATATTGTTACTATACAGGGTGGTCTACAAGTCACGACACAGTGCTATTGTTACTATACAGGGTGGACTACAAGTCACGACACACAGTGATATTGTTACTATACAGGGTGGACTACAAGTCAGGACACACAGTGATATTGTTACTATACAGGGTGGACTACAAGTCAGGATACACAGTGCTATTGTTACTATACAGGGTGGACTACAAGTCAGGACACACAGTGATATTGTTACTATACAGGGTGGCCCACAAGTCAGGACACACAGTGATATTATTATTATACAGGGTGGACTACAAGTCAGGACACACAGTGATATTGTTACTATACAGGGTGGACTACAAGTGAGGACACACAGTGATATTGTTACTATACAGGGTGGACTACAAGTCAGGACACACAGTGATATTGTTACTATACAGGGTGGTCTACAAGTCAGGACACACAGTGATATTGTTACTATACAGGGTGGACTACAAGTCAGGACACACAGTGATATTGTTACTATACAGGGTGGACTACAAGTCAGGGCACACAGTGATATTGTTACTATACAGGGTGGACTACAAGTGAGGACACACAGTGCTATTGTTACTATACAGGGTGGACTACAAGTCAGGACACACAGTGATATTGTTACTATACAGAGTGGTCCACAAGTCAGGACACACAGTGATATTGTTACTATACAGGGTGGACTACAAGTCAGGACACACAGTGATATTGTTACTATACAGGGTGGACTACAAGTCAGGACACAGAGTGATAATGTTACTATACAGGGTGGACTACAAGTCAGGACACACAGTGCTATTGTTACTATACAGGGTGGACTACAAGTCAGGACACACAGTGCTATTGTTACTATACAGGGTGGACTACAAGTCAGGACACACAGTGATATTGTTACTATACAGGGTGGCCCACAAGTCAGGACACACAGTGATATTGTTATTATACAGGGTGGACTACAAGTCAGGACACACAGTGATATTGTTACTATACAGGGTGGACTACAAGTCAGGACACACAGTGATATTGTTACTATACAGGGTGGACTACAAGTCAGGACACACAGTGATATTGTTACTATACAGGGTGGTACTACAAGTCAGGACACACAGTGATATTGTTACTATACAGGGTGGACTACAAGTCAGGACACACAGTGATATTGTTACTATACAGGGTGGACTACAAGTCAGGACACACAGTGATATTGTTACTATACAGGGTGGACTACAAGGCAGGACAGACAGTGATATTGTTACTATACAGGGTGGACTACAAGTGAGGACACACAGTGATATTGGTACTATACAGGGTGGACTACAAGTCAGGACACAGTGATATTGTTACTATACAGGGTGGTCTACAAGTCAGGACACACAGTGATATTGTTACTATACAGGGTGGACTACAAGTCAGGACACACAGTGATATTGTTACTATACAGGGTGGACTACAAGTCAGGACACACAGTGATATTGTTACTATACAGGGTGGACTACAAGTCAGGACACACAGTGCTATTGTTACTATACAGGGTGGACTACAAGTCAGGACACACAGTGATATTGTTTACTATACAGGGTGGCCTACAAGTCAGGACACACAGTGATATTATTATTATACAGGGTGGACTACAAGTCAGGATACACAGTGATATTGTTACTATACAGGGGTGGACTACAAGTGAGGACACACAGTGATATTGTTACTATACAGGGTGGACCTACAAGTCAGGACACACAGTGATATTGTTACTATACAGGGTGGTCTACAAGTCAGGACACACAGTGATATTGTTACTATACAGGGTGGACTACAAGTGAGGACACACAGTGCTATTGTTACTATACAGGGTGGACTACAAGTCAGGACACACAGTGATATTGTTTACTATACAGGGTGGTCTACAAGTCAGGACACACAGTGATATTGTTACTATACAGGGTGGACTACAAGTCAGGACACACAGTGATATTGTTACTATACAGGGTGGACTACAAGTCAGGGCACACAGTGATATTGTTACTATACAGGGTGGACTACAAGTGAGGACACACAGTGCTATTGTTACTATACAGGGTGGACTACAAGTCAGGACACACAGTGATATTGTTACTATACAGAGTGGTCCACAAGTCAGGACACACAGTGATATTGTTACTATACAGGGTGGACTACAAGTCAGGACACACAGTGATATTGTTACTATACAGGGTGGACTACAAGTCAGGACACAGAGTGATAATGTTACTATACAGGGTGGACTACAAGTCAGGACACACAGTGCTATTGTTACTATACAGGGTGGACTACAAGTCAGGACACACAGTGCTATTGTTACTATACAGGGTGGACTACAAGTCAGGACACACAGTGATATTGTTACTATACAGGGTGGCCCACAAGTCAGGACACACAGTGATATTGTTATTATACAGGGTGGACTACAAGTCAGGACACACAGTGATATTGTTACTATACAGGGTGGACTACAAGTCAGGACACACAGTGATATTGTTACTATACAGGGTGGACTACAAGTCAGGACACACAGTGATATTGTTACTATACAGGGTGGACTACAAGTCAGGACACACAGTGATATTGTTACTATACAGGGTGGACTACAAGTCAGGACACACAGTGATATTGTTACTATACAGGGTGGACTACAAGTCAGGACACACAGTGATATTGTTACTATACAGGGTGGACTACAAGGCAGGACAGACAGTGATATTGTTACTATACAGGGTGGACTACAAGTGAGGACACACAGTGATATTGGTACTATACAGGGTGGACTACAAGTCAGGACACAGTGATATTGTTACTATACAGGGTGGTCTACAAGTGAGGACACACAGTGATATTGTTACTATACAGGGTGGACTACAAGTCAGGACACACTGTGATATTGTTACTATACAGGGTGGACTACAAGTCAGGACACACAGTGATATTGTTACTGTACAGGGTGGACTACAAGTCAGGACACACAGTGATATTGTTACTATACAGGGTGGACTACAAGTCAGGACACACAGTGCTATTGTTACTATACAGAGTGGTCTACAAGTCAGGACACACAGTGATATTGTTACTAAACAGGGTGGACTACAAGTCAGGACACACAGTGATATTGTTACTAAACAGGGTGGACTACAAGTCAGGACACACAGTGCTATTGTTACTATACAGAATGGTCTACAAGTCACGACACACAGTGATATTGTTACTATACAGGGTGGTCTACAAGTCACGACACACAGTGATATTGTTACTATACAGGGTGGACTACAAGTCAGGACACACAGTGATATTGTTACTATACAGAGTGGTCTACAAGTCATGACACAGTGATATTGTTACTATACAGGGTGGACTACAAGTCACGACACACAGTGATATTGTTACTATACAGAGTGGTCTACAAGTCACGACACACAGTGATATTGTTACTATACAGGGTGGACTACAAGTCACGACACACAGTGATATTGTTACTATACAGGGTGGACTACAAGTGAGGACACACAGTGATATTGTTACTATACAGGGTGGTCTACAAGTCAGGACACACAGTGATATTGTTACTATACAGGGTGGTCTACAAGTCACGACACACAGTGCTATTGTTACTATACAGGGTGGTCTACAAGTCAGGACACACAGTGATATTGTTACTATACAGGGTGGTCTACAAGTGAGGACACACAGTGATATTGTTACTATATAGGGTGGCCCACAAGTCAGGACACACAGTGCTATTGTTACTATACAGGGTGGACTACAAGTCAGGACACACAGTGATATTATTACTATACAGGGTGGACTACAAGTCAGGACACATTGTGATATTGTTACTATACAGGGTGGACTACAAGTCAGGACACACAGTGATATTGTTACTATACAGGGTGGACTACAAGTCAGTACACACAGTGATATTGTTACTATACAGGGTGGTCTACAAGTCACGACACACAGTGATATTGTTACTATACAGGGTGGCCCACAAGTCAGGACACACAGTGATATTGTTACTATACGGGGTGGACTACAAGTCAGGACACACAGTGCTATTGTTACTATACAGGGTGGACTACAAGTCAGGACACACAGTGATATTGTTACTATACAGGGTGGACTACAAGTCAGGACACACAGTGATATTGTTACTATACAGGGTGGACTACAAGTCAGGACACACAGTGCTATTGTTACTATACAGGGTGGACTACAAGTCAGGACACACAGTGATATTGTTACTATACAGGGTGGACTACAAGTCAGGACACACAGTGATATTGTTACTATACAGGGTGGCCCACAAGTCAGGACACACAGTGATATTGTTACTATACAGGGTGGACTACAAGTCAGGACACACAGTGCTATTGTTACCATACAGGGTGGACTACAAGTCAGGACACACAGTGATATTGTTACTATACAGGGTGGACTACAAGTCAGGACACAGTGATATTGTTACTATACAGGGTGGACTACAAGTCAGGACACACAGTGATATTGTTACTATACAGGGTGGTCTACAAGTCACGACACACAGTGATATTGTTACTATACAGAGTGGTCTACAAGTCAGGGCACACAGTGATATTGTTACTATACAGGGTGGACTACAAGTCAGGACACACTGTGATATTGTTACTATACAGGGTGGTCTACAAGTCAGCACACACAGTGATATTGTTACTATACAGGGTAGACTACAAGTCAGGACACACAGTGATATTGTTACTATACAGGGTGGACTACAAGTGAGGACACACAGTGATATTGTTACTATACAGGGAGGTCTACAAGTCAGGACACACAGTGATATTGTTACTATACAGGGTGGACTACAAGTCAGGACACACAGTGATATTGTTACTATACAGGGTGGTCTACAAGTCAGGACACACAGTGATATTGTTACTATACAGGGTGGCCAACAAGTCAGGACACACAGTGATATTGTTACTATACAGGGTGGACTAAAAGTCAGGACACACAGTGATATTGTTACTATACAGGGTGGACTACAAGTCAGGACACACAGTGATATTGTTACTATACAGGGTGGTCTACAAGTGAGGACACACAGTGCTATTGTTACTATACAGGGTGGACTACAAGTCAGGACACACAGTGATATTGTTACTATACAGGGTGGACTACAAGTCAGGACACACAGTGATATTGTTACTATACAGGGTGGACTACAAGTCAGGATACACAGTGATATTGTTACTATACAGGGTGGCCCACAAGTCAGGACACACAGTGATATTGTTACTATACAGGGTGGACTAAAAGTCAGGACACACAGTGATATTGTTACTATACAGGGTGGACTACAAGTCAGGACACACAGTGATATTGTTACTATACAGGGTGGACTACCACACTACTACACCACCACCACTACACAACAACAACACACAGACACACACCACAACAACAACACGCAGACACACACAACAACAACACGCAGACACACACCACAAAAACGAACACGCAGACACACACCACAACAACACGCAGACACACACAACAACAACAACACGCAGACACACACCACAACAACAACACGCAGACACACACCACAACAACACGCAGACATACACCACAACAACAACAACACCACGGAGACACACACCACAACAACAACAACACGCAGACACACACCACAACAACACACAGACACACACCACAACAACAACACGCAGACACACACCACAACAACAACAACACGCAGACACACACACACCACAACAACCACAACAACACGCAGACATACACCACAACAACAACAGCAGCAACCCCAAAAGCCACAGCCGCCATTCGGGGTGGCGGTGACATCAGCACGGGTGCCCGTGCCAGGCTGGTTGGCCGTGCCAGGCTAGGTGCACCTCGCCACCGACGCACACTCGCACGGTTTACCTGGTCAGCGGACGGACTCCCCCGGCCCTCTCGCAGCCGAACACGCGGAGAGAGGAGAGGAGATGAAGAGAGATGAAGGAGAGATGAAGGAGAGATGAATGAGAGATGAAGGAGAGATGAAGGAGAGATGAATGAGAGATGAAGGAGAGATGAAGGAGAGATGCAGAGAGATGAATGAGAGATGCAGAGAGATGAATGAGAGATGCAGAGAGATGAAGGAGAGATGAAGAGAGATGAAGGAGAGATGCAGAGAGATGAATGAGAGATGCAGAGAGATGAAGGAGAGATGCAGAGAGATGAAGGAGAGATGAAGGAGAGATGCAGAGAGATGCAGAGAGATGAATGAGAGATGAAGGAGAGATGAAGAGAGATGCAGAGAGATGAATGAGAGATGCAGAGAGATGAGAGATGGAGAGATGCAGAGAGATGCAGAGAGATGAATGAGAGATGAAGGAGAGATGAAGAGAGATGCAGAGAGATGAATGAGAGATGCAGAGAGATGAGAGATGAATGAGAGATGCAGAGAGATGAATAAGAGATGCAGAGAGATGAGAGATGAATGAGAGATGCAGAGAGATGAATGAGAGATGAAGAGAGATGAATGAGAGATGCAGAGAGATGAGAGATGAATGAGAGATGCAGAGAGATGAAGGAAAGATGAATGAGAGATGCAGAGAGATGAAGGAAAGGGAAGATAGAGAGAGGGAGGGAAGGAGAGGAAAAAAGTAGGAATGAAAACAAACTATAAATAAAGATTAAATAAAAATACTACTGAATAAAAAACTAAAACAAGCGAGAGAGAGAGAGGAGGGGTCCCAGGCCAGGTGTGATCCCGTGGCGTCGGCTTCTCGGCCGTTCTCGCTGTTGACGCCGCCGCTGCCAATGGCGACCCCCGCCGCCCGCATGCAAAAGGCGTAGCCGTGACGTCACGCAGGTGACCTTACCTGCGTGACGTCACGGCCGCTGAATATTCACTCGAACGGTGTTGATTAACATTCATACGTCACGCGAGATAACGTTGTTGTTGCAACACTATCTGTGTACGCGTGTGTGACCTTAAAAGGAATTAATATATAATAGGCGACGTTTCGGGCAATAGCCCTACTTCCTGGCACGTGCGTGTGGTGAGTCTGTGGGTCTCTGTGATGAGTCTGTAGGTATCTGTGTGGTGAGTCTGTGGGTCTCTGTGTGGTGAGTCTGTGGTTCTCTGTGTGGTGAGTCTGTGGGTCTCTGTGTGGTGAGTCTGTGGGTCTCTGTGTGGTCTGTGGGTCTCTGTGTGGTGAGTCTGTGGTACTCTGTGTGGTGAGTCTGTGGGTATCTGTGTGGTGAGTCTGTGGGTCTCTGTGTGGTGAATCTGTAGGTCTCTGTGTGGTGAGTCTGTGGGTCTCTGTGTGGTGAGTATGTGGGTCTCTGTGTGGTGAATCTGTGGGTCTCTGTGTGGTTAGTCTGTGGGTGTTTCTGTGTGGTGGTGAGTCTGTGGGTCTCTGTGTGGTGAGTCTGTGGGACTCTGTGTGGTGAGTCTGTGGGTCTCTGTGTGATGAGTCTGTGGGTCTCTGTGTGGTGAGTCTGTGGGTCTCTGTGTGATGAGTCTGTGGGTCTCTGTGTGGTGAGTCTGTGGGTCTCTGTGTGGTGAGGATGTGGGTCTCTGTGTGGTGAGTCTGTGGGTCTCTGTGTGGTGAGTATGTGGGTCTCTGTGTGGTGAGTCTGTGGGTCTCTGTGTGGTGAGGATGTAGGTCTCTGTGTGGTGAGTCTGTGGGTCTCTGTGTGGTGAGTATGTGGGTCTCTGTGTGGTGAGTCTGTGGGTCTCTGTGTGGTGAGTCTGTGGGTCTCTGTGTGGTGAGTCTGTGGGTCTCTGTGTGGTGAGTTTGTGGGTTTCTGTGTTGTGAGTCTGTGGGTCTCTGTGTGGTGAGTCTGTGGGTCTCTGTGTGGTGAGTCTGTGGGTCTCTGTGTGGTGAGTATGTGGGTCTCTGTGTGGTGAGTCTGTGGGTCTCTGTGTGATGAGTCTGTGGGTCTCTGTGTGGTGAGTCTGTGGATCTCTGTGTGGTGAGTCTGTGGGTCTCTGTGTGGTGAGTCTGTGGGTCTCTGTGTGGTGAGTCTGTGGGTCTCTGTGTGGTGAGTCTGTGGGTCTCTGTGTGGTGAGTCTGTGGGTCTCTGTGTGGTGCGTCTGTGGGTCTCTGTGTGATGAGTCTGTGGGTCTCTGTGTGGTGAGTCTGTGGGTCTCTGTGTGATGAGTCTGTGGGTCTCTGTATGGTGATTCTGTGGGTCTCTGTGTGGTGAGGATGTGGGTCTCTGTGTGGTGAGTCTGTGGGTCTCTGTGTGGTGAGTATGTGGGTCTCTGTGTGGTGAGTCTGTGGGTCTCTGTGTGGTGAGTCTGTGGGTCTCTATGTGGTGAGTCTGTGGGTCTCTGTGTGGGGAGTTTGTGGGTCTCTGTGTTGTGAGTCTGTGGGTCTCTGTGTGGTGAGTCTGTGGGTCTCTGTGTGGTGAGTCTGTGGGTCTCTGTGTAGTGAGTCTATGGGACCTACCCACCCACTCACCCACCCACCCACTCACCCACCCACCCACTCACCCACCCACTCACTCACCCACCCACTCACTCACTAACCCACCCACTCACTCACTCACCCACCCACTTACAAACCCACTCACTCACCCACCCACTCACCCACTCACCCACCCACTCACCTACTCTCTCACCCACTCACTCACTCACCTACCCACTCACCCACTCACTTACTCACCCACTCACTCACTCACCCACCCACTCAGCCACCCACTCACTCACCAACTCACTCACTCACCCACTCACTCACCCACTCACTCACCCACTCACTCACTCACTCACCCACTCACTCACTCACCCACCCACTCACCCACTCACTCACCCACCCACTCACTCACCCACTCACTCACTTACCCACTCACTTACCCACTCACTCACCCACTCACTCACCCACTCACTCACTCACCCACCCACTCACTCACCCACTCACCCACCCACTCACTTACCCACTCACTCACCCACTCACTCACTCACCCACCCACTCACCCACTCACTCACCCACTCACTCACCCACTCACTTACCCACTCACTCACCCACTCACTCACCCACCCACCCACTCACCCACTCACTCACCCACTCACCCACCCACTCACTTACCCACTCACTCACCCACTCACTCACCCACTCACTCACCCACCCACCCACTCACCCACTCACTCACCCACTCACCCACCCACTCACTCACCCACCCACCCACTCACTCACTCACCCACCCACCCACTCACTCACCCACCCACCCACTCACTCACCCACCCACCCACTCACTCACCCACCCACTCACTCACCCACCCACTCACCCACCCACTCCACCCACCCACCACCCATCTCTCACGATGTCTGCTTGCAATGTGAGCCTCAATTCGCTGCTCCACTCTCCTTTGTTCACCACGGCCCCATGGGGACGTCTGTTGTATATGTCGGTTGTGAGAAAAAGGGCCGCATACACCTCCACCTCCTCCTCCACCACCTCCACCACCTCCTCCACCTCCTCCTCCACCTCCTCCTCCACCACCTCCACCACCTCCTCCACCACCTCCTCCACCACCTCCTCCACCACCTCCTCCACCACCTCCTCCACCTCCTCCTCCACCTCCTCCTCCACCTCCACCTCCACCTCCACCTCCTCCTCCACCTCCTCCTCCACCTCCTCCTCCACCTCCTCCTCCACCTCCTCCTCCACCTCCTCCTCCACCTCCTCCTCCACCTCCTCCTCCACCTCCTCCTCCACCTCCTCCTCCACCTCCTCCTCCACCTCCTCCTCCACCTCCTCCTCCACCTCCTCCTCCACCTCCTCCTCCACCTCCTCCTCCACCTCCTCCTCCACCTCCTCCTCCACCTCCTCCTCCACCTCCTCCTCCACCTCCTCCTCCACCTCCTCCTCCACCTCCTCCTCCACCTCCTCCTCCACCTCCTCCTCCACCTCCTCCTCCACCTCCTCCTCCACCTCCTCCTCCACCTCCTCCTCCACCTCCTCCTCCACCTCCTCCTCCACCTCCTCCTCCACCTCCTCCTCCACCTCCTCCTCCACCTCCTCCTCCACCTCCTCCTCCACCTCCTCCTCCACCTCCTCCTCCACCTCCTCCTCCACCTCCTCCTCCACCTCCTCCTCCACCTCCTCCTCCACCTCCTCCTCCACCTCCTCCTCCACCTCCTCCTCCACCTCCTCCTCCACCTCCTCCTCCACCTCCTCCTCCACCTCCTCCTCCACCTCCTCCTCCACCTCCTCCTCCACCTCCTCCTCCACCTCCTCCTCCACCTCCTCCTCCACCTCCTCCTCCACCTCCTCCTCCACCTCCTCCTCCACCTCCTCCTCCACCTCCTCCTCCACCTCCTCCTCCACCTCCTCCTCCACCTCCTCCTCCACCTCCTCCTCCACCTCCTCCTCCACCTCCTCCTCCACCTCCTCCTCCACCTCCTCCTCCACCTCCTCCTCCACCTCCTCCTCCACCTCCTCCTCCACCTCCTCCTCCACCTCCTCCTCCACCTCCTCCTCCACCTCCTCCTCCACCTCCTCCTCCACCTCCTCCTCCACCTCCTCCTCCACCTCCTCCTCCACCTCCTCCTCCACCTCCTCCTCCACCTCCTCCTCCACCTCCTCCTCCACCTCCTCCTCCACCTCCTCCTCCACCTCCTCCTCCACCTCCTCCTCCACCTCCTCCTCCACCTCCTCCTCCACCTCCTCCTCCACCTCCTCCTCCACCTCCTCCTCCACCTCCTCCTCCACCTCCTCCTCCACCTCCTCCTCCACCTCCTCCTCCACCTCCTCCTCCACCTCCTCCTCCACCTCCTCCTCCACCTCCTCCTCCACCTCCTCCTCCACCTCCTCCTCCACCTCCTCCTCCACCTCCTCCTCCACCTCCTCCTCCACCTCCTCCTCCACCTCCTCCTCCACCTCCTCCTCCACCTCCTCCTCCACCTCCTCCTCCACCTCCTCCTCCACCTCCTCCTCCACCTCCTCCTCCACCTCCTCCTCCACCTCCTCCTCCACCTCCTCCTCCACCTCCTCCTCCACCTCCTCCTCCACCTCCTCCTCCACCTCCTCCTCCACCTCCTCCTCCACCTCCTCCTCCACCTCCTCCTCCACCTCCTCCTCCACCTCCTCCTCCACCTCCTCCTCCACCTCCTCCTCCACCTCCTCCTCCACCTCCTCCTCCACCTCCTCCTCCACCTCCTCCTCCACCTCCTCCTCCACCTCCTCCTCCACCTCCTCCTCCACCTCCTCCTCCACCTCCTCCTCCACCTCCTCCTCCACCTCCTCCTCCACCTCCTCCTCCACCTCCTCCTCCACCTCCTCCTCCACCTCCTCCTCCACCTCCTCCTCCACCTCCTCCTCCACCTCCTCCTCCACCTCCTCCTCCACCTCCTCCTCCACCTCCTCCTCCACCTCCTCCTCCACCTCCTCCTCCACCTCCTCCTCCACCTCCTCCTCCACCTCCTCCTCCACCTCCTCCTCCACCTCCTCCTCCACCTCCTCCTCCACCTCCTCCTCCACCTCCTCCTCCACCTCCTCCTCCACCTCCTCCTCCACCTCCTCCTCCACCTCCTCCTCCACCTCCTCCTCCACCTCCTCCTCCACCTCCTCCTCCACCTCCTCCTCCACCTCCTCCTCCACCTCCTCCTCCACCTCCTCCTCCACCTCCTCCTCCACCTCCTCCTCCACCTCCTCCTCCACCTCCTCCTCCACCTCCTCCTCCACCTCCTCCTCCACCTCCTCCTCCACCTCCTCCTCCACCTCCTCCTCCACCTCCTCCTCCACCTCCTCCTCCACCTCCTCCTCCACCTCCTCCTCCACCTCCTCCTCCACCTCCTCCTCCACCTCCTCCTCCACCTCCTCCTCCACCTCCTCCTCCACCTCCTCCTCCACCTCCTCCTCCACCTCCTCCTCCACCTCCTCCTCCACCTCCTCCTCCACCTCCTCCTCCACCTCCTCCTCCACCTCCTCCTCCACCTCCTCCTCCACCTCCTCCTCCACCTCCTCCTCCACCTCCTCCTCCACCTCCTCCTCCACCTCCTCCTCCACCTCCTCCTCCACCTCCTCCTCCACCTCCTCCTCCACCTCCTCCTCCACCTCCTCCTCCACCTCCTCCTCCACCTCCTCCTCCACCTCCTCCTCCACCTCCTCCTCCACCTCCTCCTCCACCTCCTCCTCCACCTCCTCCTCCACCTCCTCCTCCACCTCCTCCTCCACCTCCTCCTCCACCTCCTCCTCCACCTCCTCCTCCACCTCCTCCTCCACCTCCTCCTCCACCTCCTCCTCCACCTCCTCCTCCACCTCCTCCTCCACCTCCTCCTCCACCTCCTCCTCCACCTCCTCCTCCACCTCCTCCTCCACCTCCTCCTCCACCTCCTCCTCCACCTCCTCCTCCACCTCCTCCTCCACCTCCTCCTCCACCTCCTCCTCCACCTCCTCCTCCACCTCCTCCTCCACCTCCTCCTCCACCTCCTCCTCCACCTCCTCCTCCACCTCCTCCTCCACCTCCTCCTCCACCTCCTCCTCCACCTCCTCCTCCACCTCCTCCTCCACCTCCTCCTCCACCTCCTCCTCCACCTCCTCCTCCACCTCCTCCTCCACCTCCTCCTCCACCTCCTCCTCCACCTCCTCCTCCACCTCCTCCTCCACCTGCTCCTCCTCTCTCTCAACCACCATGGCCACGGGCGTCAACAGCGAGCCAACTGGACCGACCGCATTCCATCCTAAGCTAAATAAATGACGGCAAGATGTGAATCGTACTTAATATAGCTGGACGGGGAGGGGGGGTCGACGATGTGTGACGTACACACGCGGTTGCGCAAGCCGATTGCGTCATAGGCGAGGTTGAGAAACCACCTGGAACGTGACGTCCCCTCATTATGCGTCACGTGGTGGCCACGTGTTGTTGACGACCTCGCCTGAGTTACAGGAGGTCGTGGGTGCATCTCGCTCCCTTCTACACCGTGTGGACTAATCTCCATCTGTTACATCTCACTCCCTTCTACCCCGTGTGTGGACTAATCTCCATCTGTTCCATCTCACTCCATTCTACACCGTGTGTGGACTAATCTCCATCTGTTCCATCTCTCACTCCCTTCTACACCGTGTGTGGACTAATCTCCATCTGTTCCATCTCTCACTCCCTTCTACACCGTGTGGACTAATCTCCATCTGTTCCACCTCACTCCCTTCTACACCGTGTGTGGACTAATCTCCATCTGTTCCATCTCTCACTCCCTTCTACACCGTGTGTGGACTAATCTCCATCTGTTCCATCTCACTCCCTTCTATCCATGTGTGGACTAATCTCCATCTGTTCCACCTCACTGCCTTCTACCCCGTGTGTGGACTAATCTCCATCTGTTCCATCTCACTCCCTTCTACCCCGTGTGGACTAATCTCCATCTGTTCCATCTCTCACTCCCTTCTACACCGTGTGTGGACTAATCTCCATCTGTTCCATCTCACTTCCTTCTACACCGTGTGTGGACTAATCTCCATCTGTTACAACTCACTCCCTTCTACACCGTGTGTAGACTAATCTCCATCTGTTCCATCTCACGCCCTTCTACCCATGTGTGGACTAATCTCCACCTGTTCCACCTCACTCCCTTCTACCCCGTGTGTGGACTAATCTCCATCTGTTCCATCTCTCACTCCCTTCTACACCGTGTGGACTAATCTCCATCTGTTCCATCTCTCACTCCCTTCTACACCGTGTGTGGACGAATCTCCATCTGTTCCATCTCACTCCCTTCTACCCCGTGTGGACTAATCTCCATCTGTTCCATCTCTCACTCCCTTCTACACCGTGTGTGGACTAATCTCCATCTGTTCCATCTCACTCCCTTCTACCCCGTGTGGACTAATCTCCATCTGTTCCATCTCTCACTCCCTTCTACACCGTGTGTGGACTAATCTCCATCTGTTCCATCTCACTTCCTTCTACACCGTGTGTGGACTAATCTCCATCTGTTACAACTCACTCCCTTCTACATCGTGTGGACTAATCTCCATCTGTTCCATCTCACTCCTACCCCGTGTGTGGACTAATCTCCATCTGTTCCATCTCACTGCCCTTCTACACCGTGTGTGGACTAATCTCCATCTGTTCCACCTCACTCCCTTCTACCCATGTGTGGACTAATCTCCATCTGTTCCATCTGCTCCGGGTTCGCTCCCACGTGGGTGTAAGGACGTGAATATTCATGAGAATTACGGAACACACGTGACAACCCACATAAGGCTTTATTGACAATGGCAAGAATTCAAGGCACAGATTAACCGACGGGAACACACCCACAAGGTAAAGACAAAGCTCCCCCACGCCCGCCCCAGGTAGCCCACGCAGGCTGCCGTGGCAAGTGCTGTTAGCAAGCGGCAGTGGCGGTGTTGTCAGCACCGTGCACGCCCGGCCGCCTTTGTCTCCCCAATGACGACGTTTGCTACGCCTCGCACCAGGCACTCCCTTAAGGCTCAGTCGACCTAGGGGAGGCCCGGGAACGGTCGATCAGATCCCCACCGCCGCCACTGATGGTGGCGGCAGTGGGGAGCGGTGGTGCAGCGGTTAGCGCCTCGCTGCGCAACGGACCAGGCAGAGACCGAGTTTGATTCCCACTCACGGCCACCGCGACTGTCGGTACCGGGCCTCCCCTAGGTCGACTCAGCCTCACATGAATACCTGATGCGGCGGTGTGCCGTAAACATCGCTAGCACATCATAGACTACTACACCACACGAATTAACCATTCTAGACCAATAAACCGCACTAATTAACCACTATAGACTACTACACCACACGAATTAACCATTCTAGACCAATAAACCGCACTAATTAACCACTATAGACTACTACACCACACTAATTAACCATTCTAGACCAATAAACCACACTAATTAACCACTATAGACTACTACACCACACTAATTAACCACTATAGACTACTACACCACACTAATTAACCACTATAGACTACTACACCACACTAATTAACCACTAGACTACTACACCACACTAATTAACCACTATAGACTACTAAACTACACTAATTAACCACTATAGACTACTAAACTACACTAATTAACCACTATAGACTACTACACCACAATAATTAACCACTATAGACTACTACACCACAATAATTAACCACTATAGACTACTAAACTACACTAATTAACCACTATAGACTACTAAACTACACTAATTAACCACTATAGACTACTAAACCACACTAATTAACCACTATAGACTACTACACCACACTAATTAACCATTATAGACTACTAAACTACACTAATTAACCACTATAGACTACTAAACTACACTAATTAACCACTATAGACTACTACACCACACTAATTAACCACTATAGACTACTAAACCACACTAATTAACTACTATAGACTACTACACCACACTAATTAACCACTATAGACTACTATACCACACTAATTAACCACTATAGACTACTAAACCACACTAATTAACCACTATAGACTACTACACCACACTAATAACCACTATAGACTACTAAACCACACTAATTAACCACTATAGACTACTACACCACACTAATTAACCACTATAGACTACACCACACTAATTAACTACTATAGACTACTAAACCACACTAATTAACCACTATAGACTACTAAACCACGCTAATTAACCACTATAGACTACTACACCACACTAATTAACCACTATAGACTACTACACCACACTAATTAACCACTAGACTACTACACCACACTAATTAACCACTATAGACTACTAAACTACACTAATTAACCACTATAGACTACTAAACTACACTAATTAACCACTATAGACTACTACACCACACTAATTAACCACTATAGACTACTACACCACACTAATTAACCACTATAGACTACTACACCACACTAATTAACCACTATAGACTACTAAACTACACTAATTAACCACTATAGACTACTAAACTACACTAATTAACCACTATAGACTACTAAACCACACTAATTAACTACTATAGACTACTACACCACACTAATTAACCACTATAGACTACTAAACTACACTAATTAACCACTATAGACTACTAAACCACACTAATTAACCACTATAGACTACTAAACCACACTAATTAACCACTATAGACTACTAAACTACACTAATTAACCACTATAGACTACTAAACTACACTAATTAACCACTATAGACTACTAAACCACACTAATTAACTACTATAGACTACTACACCACACTAATTAACCACTATAGACTACTAAACCACACTAATTAACCACTATAGACTACTACACCACACTAATTAACCACTATAGACTACTACACCACACTAATTAACCACTATAGACTACTAAACTACACTAATTAACCACTATAGACTACTAAACCACACTAATTAACCACTATAGACTACTATACCACACTAATTAACCACTATAGACTACTATACCACACTAATTAACCACTATAGACTACTAAACTACACTAATTAACCACTATAGACTACTAAACTACACTAATTAACCACTATAGACTACTACACCACACTAATTAACCACTATAGACTACTAAACCACACTAATTAACTACTATAGACTACTACACCACACTAATTAACCACTATAGACTACTACACCACACTAATTAACCACTATAGACTACTACACCACACTAATTAACCACTATAGACTACTACACCACACTAATTAACCACTATAGACTACTAAACTACACTAATTAACCACTATAGACTACTACACCACGCTAATTAACCATTATAGACTACTAAACCACGCTAATTAACCACTATAGACTACTACACCACACTAATTAACCACTCTAGACTACTACACCACACTAATTAACCACTATAGACTACTACACCACACTAATTAACCACTATAGACTACTAAACCACACTAATTAACCACTATAGACTACTAAACCACACTAATTAACCACTATAGACTACTACACCACACTAATTAACCACTATAGACTACTACACCACACTAATTAACCACTATAGACTACTACACCACACTAATTAACCACTATAGACTACTACACCACACTAATAACCACTATAGACTACTAAACCACACTAATTAACCACTATAGACTACTAAACCACACTAATTAACCACTATAGACTACTAAACCACACTAATTAACCACTATAGACTACTAAACCACACTAATTAACCACTATAGACTACTAAACTACACTAATTAACCACTATAGACTACTAAACTACACTAATTAACCACTATAGACTACTACACCACACTAATTAACCACTATAGACTACTACACCACACTAATTAACCACTATAGTCTACTAAACTACACTAATTAACCACTATAGACTACTACACCACACTAATTAACCACTATAGACTACTACACCACACTAATTAACCATTATAGACTACTAAACTACACTAATTAACCACTATAGACTACTAAACCACACTAATTAACCACTATAGACTACTACACCACACTAATTAACCACTCTAGACTACTACACCACACTAATTAACCACTATAGACTAATAAACCACACTAATTAACCACTATAGACTACTACACCACACTAATTAACCACTATAGACTACTACACCACACTAATTAACCACTATAGACTACTACACCACACTAATTAACCACTATAGACTACTAAACCACACTAATTAACCACTATAGACTACTACACCACACTAATTAACCACTATAGACTACTAGACCACACTAATTAACCACTATAGACTACTACACCACACTAATTAACCACTATAGACTACTACACCACACTAATTAACTACTATAGTCTACTACACCACACTAATTAACCACTATAGACTACTACACCACACTAATTAACCACTATAGACTACTAAACTACACTAATTAACCACTATAGACTACTACACCACACTAATTAACCACTATAGACTACTACACCACACTAATTAACCACTATAGACTACTAGACCACACTAATTAACCACTATAGACTACTAAACTACACTAATTAACCACTATAGACTACTACACCACAATAATTAACCACTATACACTACTAAACCATACTAATTAACCACTATAGACTACTATACAACACTAATTAACCACTATAGACTACTAAACTACACTAATTAACTACTATAGACTACTACACCACACTAATTAACCACTATAGACTACTACACCACGCTAATTAACCACTATAGACTACTACACCACACTAATTAACCACTATAGACTACTACACCACACTAATTAACCACTATAGACTACTAAACCACGCTAATTAACCACTATAAACTACTACACCACACTAATTAACCACTATAGACTACTAAACTACACTAATTAACTACTATAGACTACTACACCACACTAATTAACCACTATAGACTACTAAACCACACTAATTAACCACTATAGTCTACTAAACTACACTAATTAACCACTATAGACTACACCACGCTAATTAACCACTATAGACTACTACACCACACTAATTAACCACTATAGACTACTAAACTACACTAATTAACCACTATAGACTACACCACGCTAATTAACCACTATAGACTACTAAACCACACTAATTAACCACTATAGACTACTAAACCACGCTAATTAACCACTATAAACTACTACACCACACTAATTAACCACTATAGACTACTAAACTACACTAATTAACTACTATAGACTACTACACCACACTAATTAACCACTATAGACTACTAAACCACACTAATTAACCACTATAGTCTACTAAACTACACTAATTAACCACTATAGACTACACCACGCTAATTAACCACTATAGACTACTACACCACACTAATTAACCACTATAGACTACTAAACTACACTAATTAACCACTATAGACTACACCACGCTAATTAACCACTATAGACTACTAAACCACACTAATTAACCACTATAGACTACTACACCACACTAATTAACCACTATAGACTACTAAACTACACTAATTAACCACTATAGACTACTAAACCACGCTAATTAACCATTATAGACTACTAAACCGTACTAATTCACCACTATAGACTACTAAACCGTACTAATTAACCACTATAGACTACTACACCACACTAATTAACCACTATAGACTACTACACCACACTAATTAACCACTCTAGACCAATAAACCACACTAATTAACCACTATAGACTACTACACCACACTTATTAACCACTATAGACCAATAAACCACGCTAATTAACCACTATAGACTACACCACACTAATTAACCACTATAGACTACTACACCACACTAATTAAACCACTATAGACTACTACACCACACTAATTAACCACTATAGACTACTACACCACACTAATTAACCACTATAGACTACTACACCACACTAATTAACCACTATAGACTACTACACCACACTAATAACCACTATAGACTACTAAACCACACTAATTAACCACTATAGACTACTAAACCACACTAATTAACCACTATAGACTACTAAACCACACTAATTAACCACTATAGACTACTAAACCACACTAATTAACCACTATAGACTACTAAACTACACTAATTAACCACTATAGACTACTAAACTACACTAATTAACCACTATAGACTACTACACCACACTAATTAACCACTATAGACTACTACACCACACTAATTAACCACTATAGTCTACTAAACTACACTAATTAACCACAATAGACTACTACACCACACTAATTAACCACTATAGACTACTACACCACACTAATTAACCATATAGACTACTAAACTACACTAATTAACCACTATAGACTACTAAACCACACTAATTAACCACTATAGACTACTACACCACACTAATTAACCACTCTAGACTACTACACCACACTAATTAACCACTATAGACTAATAAACCACACTAATTAACCACTATAGACTACTACACCACACTAATTAACCACTATAGACTACTACACCACACTAATTAACCACTATAGACTACTACACCACACTAATTAACCACTATAGACTACTAGACCACACTAATTAACCACTATAGACTACTAAACTACACTAATTAACCACTATAGACTACTACACCACAATAATTAACCACTATACACTACTAAACCATACTAATTAACCACTATAGACTACTATACAACACTAATTAACCACTATAGACTACTAAACTACACTAATTAACTACTATAGACTACTACACCACACTAATTAACCACTATAGACTACTACACCACGCTAATTAACCACTATAGACTACTACACCACACTAATTAACCACTATAGACTACTACACCACACTAATTAACCACTATAGACTACTAAACCACGCTAATTAACCACTATAAACTACTACACCACACTAATTAACCACTATAGACTACTAAACTACACTAATTAACTACTATAGACTACTACACCACACTAATTAACCACTATAGACTACTAAACCACACTAATTAACCACTATAGTCTACTAAACTACACTAATTAACCACTATAGACTACACCACGCTAATTAACCACTATAGACTACTACACCACACTAATTAACCACTATAGACTACTAAACTACACTAATTAACCACTATAGACTACACCACGCTAATTAACCACTATAGACTACTAAACCACACTAATTAACCACTATAGACTACTAAACCACGCTAATTAACCACTATAAACTACTACACCACACTAATTAACCACTATAGACTACTAAACTACACTAATTAACTACTATAGACTACTACACCACACTAATTAACCACTATAGACTACTAAACCACACTAATTAACCACTATAGTCTACTAAACTACACTAATTAACCACTATAGACTACACCACGCTAATTAACCACTATAGACTACTACACCACACTAATTAACCACTATAGACTACTAAACTACACTAATTAACCACTATAGACTACACCACGCTAATTAACCACTATAGACTACTAAACCACACTAATTAACCACTATAGACTACTACACCACACTAATTAACCACTATAGACTACTAAACTACACTAATTAACCACTATAGACTACTAAACCACGCTAATTAACCATTATAGACTACTAAACCGTACTAATTCACCACTATAGACTACTAAACCGTACTAATTAACCACTATAGACTACTACACCACACTAATTAACCACTATAGACTACTACACCACACTAATTAACCACTCTAGACCAATAAACCACACTAATTAACCACTATAGACTACTACACCACACTTATTAACCACTATAGACCAATAAACCACGCTAATTAACCACTATAGACTACACCACACTAATTAACCACTATAGACTACTACACCACACTAATTAACCACTATAGACTACTACACCACACTAATTAACCACTATAGACTACTACACCACACTAATTAACCACTATAGACTACTAAACTACACTAATTAACCACTATAGACTACTAAAACACACTAATTAACCACTATAGACTACTACACCACACTAATTAACCACTATAGACTACTACACCACACTAATTAACCACTATAGACTACTACACCACACTAATTAACCACTATAGACTACTAAACTACACTAATTAACCACTATAGACTACTATACCACACTAATTAACCACTATAGACTACTACACCACACTAATTAACCACTATAGACTACTACACCACACTAATTAACCACTATAGACTACTACACCACACTAATTAACCACTATAGACTACTAAACCACACTAATTAACTACTATAGACTACTACACCACACTAATTAACCACTATAGACTACTAAACTACACTAATTAACCACTATAGACTACTACACCACACTAATTAACCACTATAGACTACTAAACCACACTAATTAACCACTATAGACTACTACACCACACTAATTAACCACTATAGACTACTAAACCACACTAATTAACCACTATAGACTACTACACCACACTAATTAACCACTATAGACTACTACACCACACTAATTAACCACTCTAGACTACTAAACTACACTAATTAACCACTATAGACTACTAAACCACACTAATTAACTACTATAGACTACTACACCACACTAATTAACCACTATACACTACTAAACCACACTAATTAACCACTATAGACTACTATACAACACTAATTAACCACTATAGACTACTACACCACACTAATTAACCACTATAGACTACTACACCACACTAATTAACCACTATAGACTACTAAACTACACTAATTAACCACTATAGACTACTAAAACACACTAATTAACCACTATAGACTACTACACCACACTAATTAACCACTATAGACTACTACACCACACTAATTAACCACTATAGACTACTACACCACACTAATTAACCACTATAGACTACTAAACTACACTAATTAACCACTATAGACTACTATACCACACTAATTAACCACTATAGACTACTACACCACACTAATTAACCACTATAGACTACTACACCACACTAATTAACCACTATAGACTACTACACCACACTAATTAACCACTATAGACTACTAAACCACACTAATTAACCACTATAGACTACTAAACTACACTAATTAACCACTATAGACTACTACACCACACTAATTAACTACTATAGACTACTACACCACACTAATTAACCACTATAGACTACTAAACTACACTAATTAACCACTATAGACTACTACACCACACTAATTAACCACTATAGACTACTAAACCACACTAATTAACCACTATAGACTACTACACCACACTAATTAACCACTATAGACTACTAAACCACACTAATTAACCACTATAGACTACTACACCACACTAATTAACCACTATAGACTACTACACCACACTAATTAACCACTCTAGACTACTAAACTACACTAATTAACCACTATAGACTACTAAACCACACTAATTAACTACTATAGACTACTACACCACACTAATTAACCACTATACACTACTAAACCACACTAATTAACCACTATAGACTACTATACAACACTAATTAACCACTATAGACTACTAAACTACACTAATTAACCACTATAGACTACTACACCACACTAATTAACCACTATAGACTACTAAACCACGCTAATTAACCACTATAGACTACTAAACCACGCTAATTAACCACTATAGACTACTACACTACACTAATTAACCACTAGACTACTAAACCGTACTAATTAACCACTATAGACTATTAAACCACGATAATTAACCATTATAGACTACTAAACCGTACTAATTCACCACTATAGACTACTAAACCGTACTAATTCACCACTATAGACTACTAAACCGTACTAATTCACCACTATAGACTACTAAACCACGCTAATTAACCATTATAGACTACTAAACCGTACTAATTCACCACTATAGACTACTAAACCGTACTAATTCACCACTCTTAGACCAATACAATAAACCGTAATCTCCGTCACCGTGGTCCATTCACTGCTGGACCAACGAGGCGACGGCCATAAAATATCGTCGGGGTAAAAAAAAAGTCCCACAATCCCTTGCGGTTGCACAATAAAATTCCCACAATGCCTTGCTGGCATTTATCCACAATGCTCTGCTCTCCCAAAATCCTCTGCCGCGCTTTGCAATACCCAGCATGCCGTGCGGTGGCGACGGAGGCGACGGCGGTAATGACGATGCATCGGGGTGACGGCTGGCCCAGAATGCCGTGCGGCGGAGCTAGCAGACCTCCGTGAGGCCTGCGGCTCTGCGCGCCTTCAGCATCAAGGCCCTGACGAGGAACTGCCTCCTGGCCAGAAGACGCACGTGCTGGGGGGGGGCACGGGGGGCACAGAGACATGGGGGGGGGGGGCACGGGGGGGCACAGAGACATGGGGGGGGGGGGGCACAGAGACATGGGGGGGGCACGGGGGGGGCACAGAGACATGGGGGGGGGGCACAGAGACATGGGGGGGGCACGGGGGGGCACAGAGACATGGGGGGGGCACAGAGACATGGGGGGCGGCACAGGGGGGAGACACAGAATCTATATTTAGACTGGAGGAATCCGATGAGCTATGAAGCTCTTTCGCAGACGTCACAAGTGGGGGGGGTACGAGGGGGGACCCCCGGGGACTATGAGACAGGGAGACATGGGGAGTGGGGGAGTGGGGGGGTCTTCCCACAATGCCTCACTTCACCCCTACCGCCCCACCTTGAGGAAGGCGTCCAGCTCCACGACGTTGCACCTCATGGCCTCCCCCAGCTGGAAGGCCGTGTCCTCGATGGCTCCGTCCTGCGCGTGGAGCTCCACGATCTGCCCGTGGAGCGGCGTCGGGGTGCGGACCCCCGCGTCCACCTCGCCGCCATCGTCCCCCCGCCGCTCCGCGGGGCCCGGGGCGGGCCGCCCGTGGGCCACCTCCCCCCCGGCCCTCACGGCCTCCAGCCAGTGGTCAACCTGTGCCTGGGGGCGGGCGGGGGGGGGAGACGCTGTGTTCAGCGTGGCGGGTAGTGTAGCGGGTAGTGTAGCTGGTAGTGTAGCGGGTAGTGTAGCGGGTAGTGTAGTGGGTTGTGCAGTGGGTAGTGTAGTGTATAGTGTAGTGGGTAGTGTAGTGGGTAGTGTAGTGGGTTGTGCAGTGGGTAGTGGGTAGTGTCGTGGGTAGTGTAGCGGGTAGTGTAGTGTATAGTGTAGTGGGTAGTGTAGTGGGTAGTGTAGTGTATAGTGTAGTGGGTAGTGTAGTGGGTAGTGTAGTGGGTTGTGCAGTGGGTAGTGGGTAGTGTCGTGGGTAGTGTAGCGGGTAGTGTAGTGGGTAGTGGGTAGTGTCGTGGGTAGTGTAGTGGGTAGTGTAGTGGGTAGTGGGTAGTGTAGCGGGTAGTGTAGCGGGTAGTGTAGCGAGTTGTGTAGTGGGTAGTGGGTAGTGTCGTGGGTAGTGTAGTGGGTAGTGTAGTGGGTAGTGTAGTGGGTAGTGTAGTGTACAGTGTAGTGGGTAGTGTAGCGTGTAGTGTAGTGGGTAGTGTAGCGTAGTGGGTAGTGTAGTGGGTAGTGTAGCGGGTAGTGTAGCGTAGTGGGTAGTGTAGTGGGTAGTGGGTAATGTAGTGTAGTGGGTAGTGTAGTGGGTAGTGTAGTGGGTAGTGTAGCGTGTAGTGTAGCGTGGAGTGTAGCGGGTAGTGTAGCGGGTAGTGTAGTGGGTAGTGTAGTGGGTAGTGTAGTGGGTAGTGGGTAGTGTAGCGTAGTGGGTAGTGTAGTGGGTAGTGTAGTGTAGTGGGTAGTGTAGTGGGTAGTGTAGTGGGTAGTGTAGCGTAGTGGGTAGTGTAGTGGGTAGTGTAGTGTAGCGGGTAGTGTAGTGGGTAGTGTAGTGGGTAGTGTAGCGTGTAGTGTAGTGGGTAGTGTAGTGTAGTGGGTAGTGTAGCGTATAGTGTAGTGGGTAGTGTAGTGTAGTGTAGCATGTAGTGTAGTGGGTAGTGGGTAGTGTAGTGGGTAGTGTAGTGTAGCATGTAGTGTAGTGTAGTGGGTAGTGTAGAGTGTAGTGTAGTGAGTAGTGTAGCGTGTAGTGTAGTGGGTAGTGGGTAGTGTAGCGTGCAGTGTAGTGGGTAGTGTAGCGTGTAGTGTAGTGGGTAGTGGGTAGTGTAGTGTGTAGTGTAGTGGGTAGTGGGTAGTGTAGCGTGTAGTGTAGTGGGTAGTGTAGCGTGTAGTGTAGTGTAGTGGGTAGTGTAGCGTGTAGTGTAGTGGGTAGTGTAGCGTGTAGTGTAGTGGGTAGTGTAGCGTGTAGTGTAGTGTAGTGGGTAGTGTAGTGGTAGTGTAGTGGGTAGTGTAGCGTATAGTGTAGTGGGTAGTGTAGCGTGTAGTGTAGTGGGTAGTGTAGTGGGTAGTGTAGTGTAGTGGGTAGTGTAGCGTGTAATGTAGTGGGTAGTGTAGCGTGTAGTGTAGTGTAGTGGGTAGTGTAGCGTGTAGTGTAGTGGGTAGTGTAGCATGTAGTGTAGTGTAGTGGGTAGTGTAGTGGGTAGTGTAGTGTAGTGGGTAGTGTAGCCTGTAGTGTAGTGGGTAGTGTAGCTTGTAGTGTAGTGGGTAGTGTAGTGGGTAGTGTAGCGTGTAGTGTAGTGGGTAGTGTAGTGTAGTGGGTAGTGTAGCGTGTAATGTAGTGGGTAGTGTAGCGTGTAGTGTAGTGGGTAGTGGGTAGTGTAGCGTGTAGTGTAGTGGGTAGTGTAGCGTGTAGTGTAGTGGGTAGTGTAGCATGTAGTGTAGTGGGTAGTGTAGCGTGTAGTGTAGTGGGTAGTGGATAGTGTAGTGTAGTGGGTAGTGTAGCGTGTAGTGTCGTGAGTAGTGGGTAGTGTAGCGTGTAGTGTAGCGTGTAGTGGGTAGTGTACAGTGTAGTGTAGTGGGTAATGTGTAGTGTAGCGTGGAGTGTAGTGGGTAACGTGTAGTGTACAGTGTATTGTAGCGGGTAGTGTACAGTGTAGTGTGGTGGGTAGTGTGTAGTGTACAGTGTAGTGTGGTGGGTAGCAGGTAGTGTACAGTGTAGTGTGGTGGGTAGTGTACAGTGTAGCGGGTAGCATATAGTGTACAGTGTAGTGGGTGATGGGTAGTGTACAGTGTAGCGTGGTGTAGCAGGTACCGTGTAGTGTATAGTGTAGCATAGTGCCGCGGGTAGCGTACAGTGTAGTGTGGTGTAGCGAGTAGTGTAAGGTGTACAGCGTAGTGTATAGTAGTGTTGTGTACAGTGTATAGTAGTGCAGTGTATCGTAATGTACAGTGTATATTAGTGTACATTGTATAGTAGTGTAGTGTATAATGTATGGTCGTGTATGTACAGTGTATATTAGTGTACATTGTATAGTAGTGTACAGTGTATGGTAGTGTATAATGTATGGTAGTGTAGTGTATCGTAGTGTACAGTGTATGGTAGTGTACAGTGCATGGTGGTGTACAGTGTATGGTTGTGTATAATGTATGGTAGTGTATAATGTATGGTAGTGTATAGTAGTGTACAGTGCATGGTGATGTACAGTGTATAGTAGTGTACAGTGCATGATAGTGTATAGTGTATGGTAGCGTAGTGTATGGAAGTGTACAGTGTATGGTACTGTACAGTGTATGGTAGTGTATAATGTATGGTAGTGTATAATGTATGGTAGTGTATAGTAGTGTATAATGTATGGTAGTGTACAATGTATGGTAGTGTACAGTGCATAGTGGTGTACAGTGCATAGTAGTGTACAGTGCATAGTAGTGTACAGTGCATAGTAGTGTACAGTGCATGGTAGTGTAGAGTGCATGGTAGTGTATAATGTATGGTAGTGTACAATGTATGGTAGTGTAGTGTATAGTAGTGTATAGTGTATGGTAGTGTACAATGTATGGTAGTGTAGTGTATAGTAGTGTATAGTGTATGGTAGTGTATAATGTATGGTAGTGTAGTGTATAGTAGTGTATAGTGTATGGTAGTGTACAATGTATGGTAGCGTAGTGCATGGTAGTGTATAATGTATGGTAGTGTATAATGTATGGTAGTGTACAGTGCATGGTAGTGTACAGTGTATGGTAGCGTAGTGTATAGTAGTGTACAGTGCATGGTAGTGTATGGTAGTGTAGAGTGCATGGTAGTGTACAGTGCATGGTGGTGTACAGTGCATAGTAGTGTACAGTGCATAGTGGTGTACAGTGCATAGTGGTGTACAGTGCATAGTAGTGTACAGTGCATGGTGGTGTAGAGTGCATGGTAGTGTATAATGTATGGTAGCGTAGTGAAATAGTAGTGTATAGTGTATGGTAGTGTACAATGTATGGTAGCGTAGTGTATAGTAGTGTATAGTGTATGGTAGTGTACAATGTATGGTAGTGTAGTGTATAGTAGTGTATAGTGTATGGTAGTGTACAATGTATGGTAGCGTAGTGTATAGTAGTGTACAGTGTATGGTAGTGTACAATGTATGGTAGCGTAGTGCATGGTAGTGTATAATGTATGGTAGTGTACAATGTATGGTAGCGTAGTGTATGGTAGTGTATAATGTATGGTAGTGTAGAGTGCATGGTAGTGTAGTGCATGGTAGTGTATAATGTATGGTAGTGTATAGTAGTGTACAGTGTATGGTAGTGTATAATGTATGGTAGTGTATAGTAGTGTACAGTGTATGGTAGTGTATAATGTATGGTAGTGTACAATGCATGGTAGTGTATAGTAGTGTAGCGTAGTGCATGGTAGTGTACAGTGTATGGTAGTGTAGTGCATGGTAGTATATAGTGCATGGTACTGTACAGTGTATGGTAGTGCATGGTAGTGTACAATGTATGGTAGTGTACAATGTATAGTAGTGTATAATGTATGGTAGTGCATAATGCATGGTGGTGTATAATGTATGGTAGTGTATAATGAATGGTAGTGTATAATGTATAGTAGTGTATAATGTATGGTAGTGTATAATGCATGGTGGTGTATAATGTATGGTAGTGTATAATGAATGGTAGTGTATTATGTATGGTAGTGTATAATGAATGGTAGTGTAGAGTGTATGGTAGTGTATAGTGCATGGTAGCGTATAGTAGTGTACAGTGTATGGTAGTGTATAATGTATGGTAGTGTATGGTAGCGTAGTGCATGGTAGTGTATAATGTATGGTAGTGTACAATGTATGGTAGCGTAGTGTATGGTAGTGTATAATGTATGGTAGTGTAGAGTGCATGGTAGTGTAGTGCATGGTAGTGTATAATGTATGGTAGTGTATAGTAGTGTAGAGTGTATGGTAGTGTATAGTGCATGGTAGTGTATAGTAGTGTACAGTGTATGGTAGTGTATAATGTATGGTAGTGTATAGTAGTGTACAGTGTATGGTAGTGTATAATGTATGGTAGTGTATGGTAGCGTAGTGCATGGTAGTGTATAATGAATGGTAGTGTAGAGTGTATGGTAGTGTATAGTGCATGGTAGTGTATAGTAGTGTACAGTGTATGGTAGTGTATAATGTATGGTAGTGTATAATGAATGGTAGTGTATAATGTATGGTAGTGTATAATGAATGGTAGTGTATAATGAATGGTAGTGTATAATGTATGGTAGTGTATAATGAATGGTAGTGTAGAGTGTATGGTAGTGTACAGTGCATGGTAGCGTATAGTAGTGTACAGTGTATGGTAGTGTATAATGTATGGTAGTGCATGGTGGCGTAGTGCATGGTAGTGTATAATGTATGGTAGTGCATGGTGGCGTAGTGCATGGTAGTGTAGAGTGCATGGTGGTGTAGAGTGCAGGGCACCATCTCGTGTGCGAGTGTGTTCAGCAGGGCACCATCTCGTGTGCGAGTGTGTTCAGCAGGGCACCATCTCGTGTGCGAGTGTGTTCAGCAGGGCACCATCTCGTGTGCGAGTGTGTTCAGCAGGGCACCATCTCGTGTGCGAGTGTGTTCAGCAGGGCACCATCTCGTGTGCGAGTGTGTTCAGCAGGGCACCATCTCGTGTGCGAGTGTGTTCAGCAGGGCACCATCTCGTGTGCGAGTGTGTTCAGCAGGGCACCATCTCGTGTGCGAGTGTGTTCAGCAGGGCACCATCTCGTGTGCGAGTGTGTTCAGCAGGGCACCATCTCGTGTGCGAGTGTGTTCAGCAGGGCACCATCTCGTGTGCGAGTGTGTTCAGCAGGGCACCATCTCGTGTGCGAGTGTGTTCAGCAGGGCACCATCTCGTGTGCGAGTGTGTTCAGCAGGGCACCATCTCGTGTGCGAGTGTGTTCAGCAGGGCACCATCTCGTGTGCGAGTGTGTTCAGCAGGGCACCATCTCGTGTGCGAGTGTGTTCAGCAGGGCACCATCTCGTGTGCGAGTGTGTTCAGCAGGGCACCATCTCGTGTGCGAGTGTGTTCAGCAGGGCACCATCTCGTGTGCGAGTGTGTTCAGCAGGGCACCATCTCGTGTGCGAGTGTGTTCAGCAGGGCACCATCTCGTGTGCGAGTGTGTTCAGCAGGGCACCATCTCGTGTGCGAGTGTGTTCAGCAGGAATCCCAGCCTGTCGCGGCCGCTGCTCAGCTCGCTCTGCGTCCGCCTGAGGGCCGCCAGCTCGGCCTGGGCCCTGCCCTGCGCCTCCTGCTCTCGCCTGCGCAGCTGGTCCACGATGGCCGACACCAGGGAGGCGTGGAGGTGCTCCTGGGTGACGGTGCCGGAGCGCGACAGCAGCGACATCGCTAGGGTACGCAGGAAGGGGGAGAGGGAGGGAGGGAGGGAGGGAGAGAAGGGGAGAGAAGAGGAGAGGGGGAATGAGTGAGTGTGTGAGTGTGTGGAGGCTCGTGAAGGACGCTACTGGGCAGTTGGGAGGCAGTCGCCCTCCAACAACAACGGAGGGCGGAGGAGCGACGCTCACAACAACGAGCGGAGCGCCGGGTGGCTAAAGCACAGCGGGTTGGCACAGTAGGGGGCACAGGTGGTGCATCAGCCAGTCATCTCAGTCAGTCGACCCGTGGCACCTGGGTCTGCCCCGTGACCTCCTGCCAGCGGGCGTTCGACACTTCACGTGGCCTCAAGGTGCACATGGCCTGGCACAAGCGTCGTGGTGACGTCACCGCCCCTTAGTGGTGAATGTTGTTGTTGTTGTTGTTGTGTGTGTGTGTGTAGGTGTGTGTAGGTGTGTGTGTCTGTGTGTACGTGCGCCCGACTCACAGTCAGCCGGAGCGACCTGGGGAGAGGCAGAGCGAGGAGGAGGGAGCTGTGGAGGCTGGTTCATGTAGACGGCCGTGACGGTAGGGCTAGCACTGCACACATTGGCGCGCACACACGCACACACACAAAGACAGAGGTCCCCCAGGTAGCCTCTAGCAGGCAGGTACTGTTCGTAGCGAGTAGCAGCGCCTGTGAAGGCCGGCACTGTGGCACACGAGGAAGTGTGTGAGTGGATCGGTGCGTGGGTGGCTGGGTGGGTGAGTGGGTGGGTGAGAGTGGGTTGGTGGGTGGCTGGGTGGGTGAGTGGGTGGGTGAGTGGGTGGGTGAGTGGCTGGGTGGGTGAGTGGGTGGGTGAGTGGGTGGGTGAGTGAGTGGGTGAGTGAATGGGTGGGTGAGTGGGTGGGTGGGTGAGTGGGTGGGTAGGTGGGTGGGTGAGTGGGTGGGTGAGTGGGTGGGTGAGTGAGTGGATGAGTGAATGGGTGAGTGGGTGGGTGGGTGAGTGGGTGAGTGAATGGGTGGGTGAGTGGGTGGGTGGGTGAGTGAGTGGGTGATTGGGTGGGTGGGTGAGTGAGTGGGTAGGTAAGTGGGTGAGTGGGTGGGTGAGTGAGTGGGTGAGTGAGTGAGTGAGTGGATGAGTGAGTGAGTGGGTGAGTGAGTGGGTGGGTGGGTGGGAGGTAGTAGCAGCACCTATGAAGGCCGGAACAGTACAGAAGGGGGTGAGTGGCAAGCACTACGCCCGGCCGCCTTTGTCTCCCCAGTGGCGATGTTTACCACACACCGCTGTACCAGGTTCTCATTTGAGGCTGAGTCGACCTCGGGGAGGCCCAGGAGCGGTTCAGATAGTCGTCACTCGTGGTGGCCTTGAACGGGAATTCAACTCGGGTCGCTGGGTTTATAGCGCAGCACGAGATTACCGTACACGTGTGTGCGTGTGTATGTACGTGCGAGTGTGTGAGTGTATGTTGTGTATGAGTGGGGAGCGGTGGTGTCGTGGTTAGCGCTACGCTGCGCTGTGAACCCGGCGACACGAGGTCGATTCCCGCTCACGGCCAACACCAGTGCGTGTACGTGGTGTGTGAGTGTGCATGTGTGCTGAAGCACAGCAGGTTGCCACAGTAGGGGGCACAGGTGGTGCATCAGCCAGTCGTCTCAGTCAGTCGACCCGTGGCACCTGGGTCTGCCCCGTGACCTCCTGCCAGCGGGCGTTCGACACTTCACGTGGCCTCAGGGTGCACATAGCCTGGCACAAGCGTCGTGGTGACGTCACCGCCACTTAGTGGCGAATGGCGGTTGTTGTTGTTGTTGTGTATGTGTGAGTGTGTGAAGGTGTACGTGTGTGTATATGTGTGTGCGTGTGAGTATGTGTGAGTATGTGTGAGTGTGTGTGTGTGAGTGTGTGTGAGTGTGTGTGAGTGTGTGTGAGTGTGTGTGCATATGTGTAAGTATGTGCGAGTATGTGTGAGTGTGTGTGAGTGTGTGAGTGTGTGTGTGAGCGTGTGTGAGTGTGTGTGAGTGTATGTGTGAGTGTGTGTGTGAGTGTGTGTGTGAGTGTGTGTGAGTGTGTGTGAGTGTGTGAGTGTATGTGTGAGTGTGTGTGTGTGTGAGTGTGTGTGAGTGTATGTGTGTATGTGTGAGCGTGTGTGAGTGTGTGTGTGAGCGTGTGTGTGTGAGTGTGTGTGAGTGTATGTGTGAGTGTGTGTGAGTGTGTGTGAGTGTGTGTGAGTGTGTGTGAGTATGTGTGAGTGTGTGTGTGAGTGTGTGTGAGTGTGTGAGTGTATGTGTGTGTGAGTGTGTGTGAGTGTATGTGTGTGTGTGTGAGCGTGTGTGAGTGTGTGTGTGAGCGTGTGCACCACTCACACTGAAGGCTGGCAGGCCGGATAAGACACGGGGCTGGCAACCGCTGGGTATGAACCTTCAACAACAACCACCACCACCACCACCAATAACCAGAATCAGAATCTTGATGTATCCTGGAGAAATCCGATGAGCTACAAAGCTCTTTGTCACAGATGTTCAGCAGGGGCACGGGCTCAGAAAGTTACTAAGACGAGAGGACAATTCTCAAAAACTACGGAGTGCCAAGTAGAGGAAAGGTTAAAAAAGAACACAAAACAGTAAATACGTAAACAAATAGTTTCAATGAAAAGAGTACAAATGGCAAAAGTACACCAACTCCCACTAAACAACAACAGCCACCACAAACACCACAACAAAATGACTGTCCGTGTGTATCACAGTGTGTGTGTATCACTGTGTGTGTGTGTGTATCACAGCCACTTCGTGTGGCCACGTGGAATGGTCGCACGCTCACCGCGGAGGAGAGGCTGCCACTCCTCTGTCGGGTGCTGGACCGGTACCGCCTGGATCTCTGTGGCATTCAGGAGGTCCGGTGGACCGGTTCTGGCTCCTGCCACCATGAGGGGTGGACAGTCCTCTACTCGGGGCAGCAGACTGCCAAACAACAGGGTGTGGCTCTTCTTTTGAACAAAAGAATGAAGGGGGCGTGGGAGCGTGGCGGTGAGGTGTGGGAAGCTGCAAGCCCCAGGCTACTTTGGGCTCGCCTTCCCATCAACCGGAGGCGAGGAGTGGTGGTCGTGGTTACTTATGCCCCCACCGAAGACGAACATCCGTGGAGGGATGCAGGCAAAGCCGATGAGTCAGATGCCTTCTATGACCTCCTGTCTCAGGTGCTGGCTAAAGTGGCCCCTCGGGATAGAGTCATCTTGTTGGGTGACTTCAATGCCCGAGTTGGTCATGATGCTGGCACCTGGTCTGGAGTGATTGGAGGGCATGGGCCAGATCAGCTCAATAACAACGGTAGGAGGCTGGTAGATTTTTGTGCAGCCCATGGGCTTGTAATTACCATCACGCTGTTCCGGCATCGGCGCATCCACACAACATCATGGATGCATGCCGGGTCCAAGCAAGAACATCTGCTGGACTACATAGTGACGGACCAGCGGATGCGAGCCCATGTCCTTGACACCAGGACCTACCGTGGAGCTGATCTGCCCTCTGACCATCGACTAGTCATCTGTAAGATGCGCCTGCCATTCTTCCACTCCGGTGGTGGGTGTACACCCAGGACCCCATTTCAAACTAAAGTGGCCTGGTCTCAGTTAGCTGATGAAAGCTGCAAGCGAGAATTTCATCATCGCTTGCGGCTTGGGTTGGCATCGTCCCCCACTCCTCCTGATGTCGAGGATAAATGGGCGAGGTTTAGGACTGTGATTAATGCAGCTGCAATGGCTGCTTTGGGTACGCGGTCCAGACCTCCCCAGAGACCCTGGCTGACAGAGGAGGTGTTCAGGATAGTTGAGAAAAAGCGACGGGCCCACTGTCATCAGCTACAGAATCCCACGTCAGAGAATGAGGAGGCTTACCGCAGCCTTCGCTCGGAGGTTCTGAGAGCCGTGAGGCGCTGCAAGGATGGGTGGTGGTCGCGGGTTGCTGAGGAGATGGAGTCTGCCTCAGTGGCACGTGATCACAAATCTCTATTTAACTCCATCAAAAAAGTAACATGCAGCGCCACACCTATTACTATCATTAGGGGAAAAAACGGTGATCCAATCTCCGACCCCCAGAAACAGGTTTGCAGATTTGCTGAGCATTTCTGTGATGTCCTGGGGGAGGGAAATCACTCAGCCAGGAAAACATCGTGACACAAAGTGAGGATGACCCTGCTGAAGCTGCGGTGCCTCAAATATTGGAAGAAGTCACCCCCTGTGAATGGCTGGCTGAAGTACCATCTGTTGAGGAAGTACTGAAGGCGATCCGGAGTCTGAGACCAGGAAAGGCAGCGGGAAGAGATGATCTCCCAAGCGAAATGCTGAGGGAGGGTGGCGTTTGTGCACAGACTGCCCTATATGACATCATAACAACAGTCTGGACCACTGGACGGGGGACCGCACAGACTGTAACAACTACAGGGGCATCTCACTCCTCAGTGTGCCGGGAAAGGTCCTGGGAAGGATTATTCAGCATCGCCTTGCCAGGCATGCTGAGGAGAGGCTTGTGGAGCCCCAATGCGGTTTCAGGATAGGGCGGTCCTGCACAGATGCCATATTTTCTGTCCGTCTGCTACAGCAGAGGTGTAGGGAATTCCAACAAGACCTACATCTCTGCTTTATTGACCTGGTCAAGGCCTATGATACCATCAGTAGGCCTGGGCTCTGGGTCGTTCTTCGTGCTTTTGGAGTACCTGACCCTCTGCTCACGATCATTAAGGACCTTCATGATGGTGAGCGGGCCCGGGTAAAACTACGTGGCCGGGAGTCAGAGCCATTCCCTGTACACCTTGGGGTGCGACAGGGATGTCCTCTGGCTCCCACATTATTTAACATCTATTTTGACCACGCAGTTCGTGAAGCCTTCAATAGCTGTACCGGGGGAATCTCCATATGGTACAGATATAATGGGAGGCTAATCGATGCCCGGGTGCGGTCAAGGGATGGCTCCCTATTGCTCAACCACGTTATGTATGCTGATAATTTGGTAATAGCTGCTCAGTCAGTGGAGGAGTTGGAGACGCTGCTGCTGAGACTGGAGCGTGCCACTAAGAGGTGGGGCCTTACCATCAGCCCCACCAAAACTAAGCACCTGCCTGGGTATTTTGTACCATCGGACACTCCACCCCCACAACTCCCAATCGGTGATGGGGCAGTTGTGGAGAGAGTGGAGAGTTTCCCATACCTGGGCAGTGTGCTTATGACTGGCTCCAGTTTAACAGCAGAGGTCTCACTCCGAATCAGTCGAGCGGCAATATCTTTTCATCGGTTGTGTAACGCTGTGTGGAAGCTACCTGGTCTGTCGCTCCGCACTAAGCTTCAGGTCTTCTCGGCCACGGTCATTCCCTCCCTTCTCTACGCTTGCGAAACGTGGACCCCCCTAATGGAACATCTTCGCCGGTTAGAAACATTTAGGCTGGCCTGCCTACGATCCATCCTGGGTTTAACCAGACTGGATTGTGTGAGGAGCTCACAAATCCTTGAAAGATCTGGGCAAGGTCCCATCGGTGAGCTCCTCCGGCGGGCAAGGCTGCGATGGCTGGGTCATGTAGCCCGCATGCCCAGCCACCGCATGCCGAAACAGCTTTTGTTCGGCCGGATTGAGGGGGCAAAGCGGGCGCGGCACGGGCTAGAGAAGAGATGGAGTGATGTGGTACAGGAGGACGTGGAGCTGAGTGGACTTGCCGATGACTGGTACCAGCGGTGTCAAGATCGGCCTCTGTGGAGGAGGCTCGTGAAGGATGCTACTGGGCAGTTGGAGGCAGTCGCCCTCCAACAACAACGGAGGGCGGAGGAGCGACGCTCAGAACAACGAGCGGAGCGCCGGGTGGCTAAAGCACAGCAGGTTGGCACAGTAGGGGGCACAGGTGGTGCATCAGCCAGTCATCTCAGTCAGTCGACCCGTGGCACCTGGGTCTGCCCAGTGACCTCCTGCCAGCGGGCGTTCGACACTTCACGTGGCCTCACGGTGCACATAGCCTGGCACAAGCGTCGTGGTGACGTCACCGCCACTTAGTGGCGAATGGCGGTTGTTGTTGTATCACAGTGTGTGTATCACAGTGTGTGTATCACAGTGTGTGTGTGTGTATCACAGTGTGTGTATCACAGTGTGTGTGTATCACAGTGTGTGTATCACAGTGTGTGTATCACAGTGTGTATCACAGTGTGTGTGTATCACAGTGTGTGTATCACAGTGTGTGTATCACAGTGTGTATCACAGTGTGTGTATCACAGTGTGTATCACAGTGTGTGTGTATCACAGTGTGTGTGTATCACAGTGTGTGTGTGTATCACAGTGTGTGTGTGTATCACAGTGTGTGTGTGTGTGTATCACAGTGTGTGTGTATCACAGTGTGTGTGTGTATCACAGTGTGTGTGTGTGTGTATCACAGTGTGTGTGTATCACAGTGTGTGTATCACAGTGTGTATATCACAGTGTGTGTATCACAGTGTGTGTGTGTATCACAGTGTGTGTATCACAGTGTGTGTATCACAGTGTGTATCACAGTGTGTATCACAGTGTGTGTGTATCACAGTGTGTGTGTATCACAGTGTGTGTGTATCACAGTGTGTGTGTATCACAGTGTGTGTGTATCACAGTGTGTGTGTGTATCACAGTGTGTGTATCACAGTGTGTGTATCACAGTGTGTATCACAGTGTGTGTGTATATCACAGTGTGTATCACAGTGTGTGTGTATCACAGTGTGTGTATCACAGTGTGTGTATCACAGTGTGTGTATCACAGTGTGTGTATCACAGTGTGTGTGTGTGTGTATCACAGTGTGTGTATCACAGTGTGTGTGTATCACAGTGTGTGTATCACAGTGTGTGTGTATCACAGTGTGTATCACAGTGTGTGTGTGTGTATCACAGTGTGTGTGTATATCACAGTGTGTATCACAGTGTGTGTGTATCACAGTGTGTGTGTGTGTATCACAGTGTGTGTATCACAGTGTGTGTATCACAGTGTGTGTATCACAGTGTGTATCACAGTGTGTGTATCACAGTGTGTATCACAGTGTGTGTGTATCACAGTGTGTGTATCACAGTGTGTGTATCACAGTGTGTGTGTATCACAGTGTGTGTGTGTGTGTGTGTATCACAGTGTGTGTATCAGTGTGTGTATCACAGTGTGTATCACAGTGTGTGTATCACAGTGTGTGTGTGTGTATCACAGTGTGTGTGTATCACAGTGTGTGTGTATCACAGTGTGTGTGTGTGTATCACAGTGTGTGTATCACAGTGTGTGTATCACAGTGTGTATCACAGTGTGTGTGTGTATCATAGTGTGTGTATCACAGTGTGTGTGTGTGTATCACAGTGTGTGTATCACAGTGTGCATCACAGTGTGTGTGTATCACAGTGTGTATCACAGTGTGTGTATCAGTGTGTGTATCACAGTGTGTGTGTATCACAGTGTGTGTGTATCACAGTGTGTGTATCACAGTGTGTGTGTGTATCACAGTGTGTGTATCACAGTGTGTGTATCACAGTGTGTGTGTGTGTATCACAGTGTGTGTATCACAGTGTGTGTATCACAGTGTGTATCACAGTGTGTGTATCACAGTGTGTGTATCACAGTGTGTGTGTATCACAGTGTGTGTATCACAGTGTGTGTGTGTATCACAGTGTGTGTATCACAGTGTGTGTATCACAGTGTGTGTATCACTGTGTGTGTGTATATCACTGTGTGTCTGTGTACCAGTGTGTGTGTATCACAGTGTGTGTATCACAGTGTGTGTATCACAGTGTGTGTGTATCACAGTGTGTGGTGTATCACAGTGTGTGTGTGTGTATCACAGTGTGTGTGTGTGTATCACAGTGTGTGTGTGTGTATCACAGTGTGTATCACAGTGTGTGTATCACAGTGTGTGTATCACAGTGTGTGTATCACAGTGTGTGTATCACAGTGTGTGTGTATCACAGTGTGTGTGTATCACTGTGTGTGTGTGTATCACTGTGTGTCTGTGTACCAGTGTGTGTGTATCACAGTGTGTGTATCACAGTGTGTGTGTGTGTATCACAGTGTGTGTATCACAGTGTGTGTATCACAGTGTGTGTGTGTATCACAGTGTGTGTGTGTATCACAGTGTGTGTGTATCACAGTGTGTGTGTATCACAGTGTGTGTGTATCACAGTGTGTGTATCACAGTGTGTGTGTATCACAGTGTGTGTGTATCACAGTGTGTGTATCACAGTGTGTGTATCACAGTGTGTATCACAGTGTGTGTGTATATCACAGTGTGTATCACAGTGTGTGTGTATCACAGTGTGTGTATCACAGTGTGTGTATCACAGTGTGTGTATCACAGTGTGTGTATCACAGTGTGTATCACAGTGTGTGTATCACAGTGTGTATCACAGTGTGTGTGTATCACAGTGTGTGTATCACAGTGTGTGTATCACAGTGTGTGTGTATCACAGTGTGTGTGTGTGTGTGTGTATCACAGTGTGTGTATCAGTGTGTGTATCACAGTGTGTATCACAGTGTGTGTATCACAGTGTGTGTGTGTGTATCACAGTGTGTGTGTATCACAGTGTGTGTGTATCACAGTGTGTGTGTGTGTATCACAGTGTGTGTATCACAGTGTGTGTATCACAGTGTGTATCACAGTGTGTGTGTGTATCATAGTGTGTGTATCACAGTGTGTGTGTGTGTATCACAGTGTGTGTATCACAGTGTGCATCACAGTGTGTGTGTATCACAGTGTGTATCACAGTGTGTGTATCAGTGTGTGTATCACAGTGTGTGTGTATCACAGTGTGTGTGTATCACAGTGTGTGTATCACAGTGTGTGTGTGTATCACAGTGTGTGTATCACAGTGTGTGTATCACAGTGTGTGTGTGTGTATCACAGTGTGTGTATCACAGTGTGTGTATCACAGTGTGTATCACAGTGTGTGTATCACAGTGTGTGTATCACAGTGTGTGTGTATCACAGTGTGTGTATCACAGTGTGTGTGTGTATCACAGTGTGTGTATCACAGTGTGTGTATCACAGTCCGGCAAAACAACCCCCTACCTCCTCGCGGTGCCGGACGGGCAACTCTGTCGTGGACAGTGCTGTGGGGGGAGTTCCAATTTTGATTGGCTCCTCCCCTCATGGCATATGTGTCCACCACAGGGGCTAAACGGGGGCTCTGGACGGGTGCGAGGGGCTGGTAACCCCTCCACCTTCAATTAATTACCACAAAACCACGAATTAAAGTGAAATATGTAACAACTAAGCTTGTGCCGGAGGCCCCGGGGGGCCAGGCGTCTATGACGTCTCCTGGCCAAACCCCAATTGGCGGAGCCAGGAGATTGAATACCTACCCTCGGGGCTACTCCAGAAACAACGAAAAGCCACTACGGGTGGCCACGTGGAATGTTCGAACGCTCACTGCAGAGGAGAGGCTGCCACTCCTCTGTCGGGAGCTGGACCGGTACCGCCTGGATCTATGCGGCATTCAGGAGGTCCGGTGGACCGGCTCTGGCTCCTGCCACCATGAGGGGTGGACAGTCCTCTACTCGGGGCAGCAGACTGCCAAACAACAGGGTGTGGGTCTTCTTTTGAACAAAAGAATGAAGGGGGCGTGGGAGCGTGGCGGTGAGGTGTGGGAAGCTGTAAGCCCCAGGCTACTTTGGGCTCGCCTTCCCATCAACCGGAGGCGAGGAATGGTGGTCGTGGTTACTTATGCCCCCACCGAAGATGAACATCCGTGGAGGGATGCAGGCAAAGCCGATGAGTCAGATGCCTTCTATGACCTCCTTTCACAGGTGCTGGCTAAAGTGGCCCCTCGGGATAGAGTCATCATGTTGGGTGACTTCAATGCCCGAGTTGGTCATGATACTGGCACCTGGTCTGGAGTGATTGGAGGGCATGGGCCAGATCAGCTCAATAACAACGGTAGGAGGCTGCTAGATTTTTGTGCAGCCCATGGGCTTGTAATTACCAACACGCTGTTCCGGCATCGGCGCATCCACACAACATCATGGATGCATGCCGGGTCCAAGCAAGAACATCTGCTGGACTACATAGTGACGGACCAGCGAATGCGAGCCCATGTCCTTGACACCAGGACCTACCGTGGAGCTGATCTGCCCTCTGACCATCGACTAGTCATCTGTAAGATGCGCCTGCCATTCTTCCACTCCGGTGGTGGGTGTACACCCAGGACCCCATTCCAACCTAAAGTGGCCTGGTCTCAGTTATCTGATGAAAGTTGCAAGCGAGAATTTCATCATCGCTTGCAGCTGGGATTGGCATCGTCCCCGACTCCTCCTGATGTCGAGGGTAAATGGGCGAGGTTTAGGACTGTGACTCATGCAGCTGCAATGGCTGCTTTGGGTACGCGGTCCAGACCTCCCCAGACACCCTGGATGACAGAGGAGTTGTTCAGGATGGTTGAGAAAAAGCGACAGGCCCACTGTCATCGGCTACAGAATCCCACGTCAGAGAATGAGGAGGCTTACCGCAGCCTTCGCTCGGAGGTTCGGAGAGCCGTGAGGCGCTGCAAGGATGGGTGGTGGTCGCGGGTTGCTGAGGAGATGGAGTCTGCCTCAGTGGCCCGTGATCACAAATCGCTATTTAACTCCATCAAAAAAGTAACCTGCAGCGCCACACCTATTACCATCATTAGGGGAAAAAACGGTGATCCAATTTCCGACCCCCAGGAACAGGTTCGCAGATTTGCTGAGCATTTCTGTGAGGTCCTGGGGGAGGGAAAATCCCACAGCCAGGAAAACATCGTGGCACAAAGTGAGGATGACCCTGCTGAGGCTGCGGTGCCTCAAATATTGGATGAAGTCACCCCCTGTGAGTGGCTGGCTGAGGTGCCATCTGCTGAGGAAGTATTGAAGGCGATACGGAGTCTGAGACCAGGAAAGGCAGCGGGCAGAGATGATCTCCCAAGCGAAATGCTGAGGGAGGGTGGCGTTTGTGCACAGACTGCCCTATATGACATCATAACAACAGTCTGGACCACTGGACGGGTTCCGCAGGATTGGAAGGATGCCCTGGTGGTCCCCCTTTTTAAGAAGGGGGACCGCACAGACTGTAACAACTACAGGGGCATCTCACTCCTCAGTGTGCCGGGAAAGGTCCTGGCAAGGATTATTCAGCATCGCCTTGCCAGGCACGCTGAGGAGAGGCTTGCGGAGCCCCAATGCGGTTTCAGGAAAGGGCGGTCCTGCACGGATGCCATATTTTCTGTCCGTCTGCTACAGCAGAGGTGTAGGGAATTCCAACAAGACCTACATCTCTGCTTTATTGACCTGGTCAAGGCCTATGATACCATCAGTAGGCCTGGGCTCTGGGTCGTTCTTCGTGCTTTTGGAGTACCTGACCCTCTGCTCACGATCATTAAGGACCTTCATGATGGTGAGCGGGCCCGGGTAAAACTACGTGGCCGGGAGTCAGAGCCATTCCCTGTACACCTTGGGGTGCGACAGGGATGTCCTCTGGCTCCCACATTATTTAACATCTATTTTGACCACGTAGTTCATGAAGCCTTCAATAGCTGTACCGGGGGAATCTCCATATGGTACAGATATAATGGGAGGCTAATCGATGCCCGGGTGCGGTCAAGGGATGGCTCCCTATTGCTCAACCACGTTATGTATGCTGATGACTTGGTAATAGCTGCTCAGTCAGAGGAGGAGTTGGAGACGCTGCTGCTGAGACTGGAGCGTGCCACTAAGAGGTGGGGCCTTACCATCAGCCCCACCAAAACTAAGCACCTGCCTGGGTATTTTGTACCATCGGACACTCCACCCCCACAACTCCCAATCGGTGATGGGGCAGTTGTGGAGAGAGTGGAGAGTTTCCCATACCTGGGCAGTGTGCTTATGACTGGCTCCAGTTTAACAGCAGAGGTCTCACTCCGAATCAGTCGAGCGGCAATATCTTTTCATCGGTTGCGTAACGCTGTGTGGAAGCTACCTGGTCTGTCGCTCCGCACTAAGCTTCAGGTCTTCTCGGCCACGGTCATTCCCTCCCTTCTCTACGCTTGCGAAACGTGGACCCCCCTAATGGAACATCTTCGCCGGTTAGAAACATTTAGGCTGACCTGCCTACGATCCATCCTGGGTCTAACCAGACTGGATTGTGTGAGGAGCTCACAAATCCTTGAAAGATCTGGGCAGGGTCCCATCGGTGAGCTCCTCCGGCAGGCAAGGCTGCGATGGCTGGGTCATGTAGCCCGCATGCCCAGCCACCGCATGCCGAAACAGCTTTTGTTTGGCCGGATTGAGGGGGCTAAGCGGGCGCGGCACGGGCTAGAGAAGAGATGGAGTGATGTGGTACAGGAGGACGTGGAGCTGAGTGGACTTGCCGATGACTGGTACCAGCGGTGTCAAGATCGGCCTCTGTGGAGGAGGCTCGTGAAGGATGCTACTGGGCAGTTGGAGGCAGTCGCCCTCCAACAACAACGGAGGGCGGAGGAGCGACGCTCACAACAGCGAGCGGAGCGCCGGGTGGCTAAAGCACAGCAGGTTGGCACAGTAGGGGGCACAGGTGGTGCATCAGCCAGTCATCTCAGTCAGTCGACCCGTGGCACCTGGGTCTGCCCCGTGACCTCCTGCCAGCGGGCGTTCGACACTTCACGTGGCCTCAGGGTGCACATAGCCTGGCACAAGCGTCGTGGTGACGTCACCGCCACTTAGTGGCGAATGGCGGTTGTTGTTGTTGTTGTTGTTGTATCACAGTGTGTGTATCACTGTGTGTGTGTATATCACTGTGTGTCTGTGTACCAGTGTGTGTGTATCACAGTGTGTGTATCACAGTGTGTGTATCACAGTGTGTGTGTATCACAGTGTGTGTGTATCACAGTGTGTGTGTGTGTATCACAGTGTGTGTGTGTGTATCACAGTGTGTGTGTGTGTATCACAGTGTGTATCACAGTGTGTGTATCACAGTGTGTGTATCACAGTGTGTGTATCACAGTGTGTGTATCACAGTGTGTGTGTATCACAGTGTGTGTGTATCACTGTGTGTGTGTGTATCACTGTGTGTCTGTGTACCAGTGTGTGTGTATCACAGTGTGTGTATCACAGTGTGTGTGTGTGTATCACAGTGTGTGTATCACAGTGTGTGTATCACAGTGTGTGTGTGTATCACAGTGTGTGTGTGTATCACAGTGTGTGTGTATCACAGTGTGTGTGTATCACAGTGTGTGTGTATCACAGTGTGTGTATCACAGTGTGTGTGTATCACAGTGTGTGTGTATCACAGTGTGTGTATCACAGTGTGTGTATCACAGTGTGTATCACAGTGTGTGTGTATATCACAGTGTGTATCACAGTGTGTGTGTATCACAGTGTGTGTATCACAGTGTGTGTATCACAGTGTGTGTATCACAGTGTGTGTATCACAGTGTGTGTGTGTGTGTGTATCACAGTGTGTGTATCACAGTGTGTGTGTATCACAGTGTGTGTATCACAGTGTGTGTGTATCACAGTGTGTATCACAGTGTGTGTGTGTGTATCACAGTGTGTGTGTATATCACAGTGTGTATCACAGTGTGTGTGTATCACAGTGTGTGTGTGTATCACAGTGTGTGTATCACAGTGTGTGTATCACTGTGTGTGTGTGTATCACTGTGTGTCTGTGTACCACAGTGTGTGTGTATCACAGTGTGTGTGTGTATCACAGTGTGTGTGTGTGTATCACAGTGTGTGTGTGTATCACAGTGTGTATCACAGTGTGTGTATCACAGTGTGTATCACAGTGTGTATCACAGTGTGTGTATCACAGTGTGTGTATCACAGTGTGTGTGTATCACAGTGTGTGTGTGTGTATCACAGTGTGTGTGTGTGTGTATCACAGTGTGTGTGTATCACAGTGTGTGTGTGTATCACAGTGTGTGTGTGTATCACAGTGTGTATATCACAGTGTGTGTATCACAGTGTGTGTGTGTGTGTGTATCACAGTGTGTGTATCACAGTGTGTGTGTATCACAGTGTGTGTATCACAGTGTGTGTATCACAGTGTGTGTGTATCACAGTGTGTGTGTGTATCACAGTGTGTGTGTGTGTGTATCACAGTGTGTGTGTATCACAGTGTGTGTGTGTATCACAGTGTGTGTGTGTGTGTATCACAGTGTGTGTGTATCACAGTGTGTGTATCACAGTGTGTATATCACAGTGTGTGTATCACAGTGTGTGTGTGTGTATCACAGTGTGTGTATCACAGTGTGTGTATCACAGTGTGTATCACAGTGTGTATCACAGTGTGTGTGTATCACAGTGTGTGTGTATCACAGTGTGTGTGTATCACAGTGTGTGTGTATCACAGTGTGTGTATCACAGTGTGTGTATCACAGTGTGTGTATCACAGTGTGTATCACAGTGTGTGTGTATATCACAGTGTGTATCACAGTGTGTGTGTATCACAGTGTGTGTATCACAGTGTGTGTATCACAGTGTGTGTATCACAGTGTGTGTGTGTGTGTATCACAGTGTGTGTATCACAGTGTGTGTGTATCACAGTGTGTGTATCACAGTGTGTGTGTATCACAGTGTGTATCACAGTGTGTGTGTGTGTGTATCACAGTGTGTGTGTATATCACAGTGTGTATCACAGTGTGTGTGTATCACAGTGTGTGTGTGTATCACAGTGTGTGTATCACAGTGTGTGTATCACAGTGTGTGTATCACTGTGTGTGTGTGTATCACTGTGTGTCTGTGTACCACAGTGTGTGTGTATCACAGTGTGTGTGTATCACAGTGTGTGTGTGTGTATCACAGTGTGTGTGTGTGTATCACAGTGTGTGTGTGTATCACAGTGTGTATCACAGTGTGTGTATCACAGTGTGTGTATCACAGTGTGTGTATCACAGTGTGTGTGTATCACAGTGTGTGTGTGTATCACAGTGTGTGTGTGTGTGTATCACAGTGTGTGTGTATCACAGTGTGTGTGTGTATCACAGTGTGTGTGTGTATCACAGTGTGTATATCACAGTGTGTGTATCACAGTGTGTGTGTGTGTATCACAGTGTGTGTATCACAGTGTGTGTGTATCACAGTGTGTGTATCAGTGTGTGTATCACAGTGTGTGTGTATCACAGTGTGTGTGTGTATCACAGTGTGTGTGTGTGTGTATCACAGTGTGTGTGTATCACAGTGTGTGTGTGTATCACAGTGTGTGTGTGTGTGTATCACAGTGTGTGTGTATCACAGTGTGTGTATCACAGTGTGTATATCACAGTGTGTGTATCACAGTGTGTGTGTGTATCACAGTGTGTGTATCACAGTGTGTGTATCACAGTGTGTATCACAGTGTGTATCACAGTGTGTGTGTATCACAGTGTGTGTGTATCACAGTGTGTGTGTATCACAGTGTGTGTGTATCACAGTGTGTGTGTATCACACACACACGGCAAAACAACCCCCTACCTCCTCGCGGTGCCGGACGGGCAACTCTGTCGTGGACAGTGCTGTGGGGGGAGTTCCAATTTTGATTGGCTCCTCCCCTCATGGCATATGTGTCCACCACAGGGGCTAAACGGGGGCTCTGGACGGGTGCGAGGGGCTGGTAACCCCTCCACCTTCAATTAATTACCACAAAACCACGAATTAAAGTGAAATATGTAACAACTAAGCTTGTGCCGGAGGCCCCGGGGGGCCAGGCGTCTATGACGTCTCCTGGCCAAACCCCAATTGGCGGAGCCAGGAGATTGAATACCTACCCTCGGGGCTACTCCAGAAACAACGAAAAGCCACTACGGGTGGCCACGTGGAATGTTCGAACGCTCACTGCAGAGGAGAGGCTGCCACTCCTCTGTCGGGAGCTGGACCGGTACCGCCTGGATCTATGCGGCATTCAGGAGGTCCGGTGGACCGGCTCTGGCTCCTGCCACCATGAGGGGTGGACAGTCCTCTACTCGGGGCAGCAGACTGCCAAACAACAGGGTGTGGGTCTTCTTTTGAACAAAAGAATGAAGGGGGCGTGGGAGCGTGGCGGTGAGGTGTGGGAAGCTGTAAGCCCCAGGCTACTTTGGGCTCGCCTTCCCATCAACCGGAGGCGAGGAATGGTGGTCGTGGTTACTTATGCCCCCACCGAAGATGAACATCCGTGGAGGGATGCAGGCAAAGCCGATGAGTCAGATGCCTTCTATGACCTCCTGTCACAGGTGCTGGCTAAAGTGGCCCCTCGGGATAGAGTCATCATGTTGGGTGACTTCAATGCCCGAGTTGGTCATGATACTGGCACCTGGTCTGGAGTGATTGGAGGGCATGGGCCAGATCAGCTCAATAACAACGGTAGGAGGCTGCTAGATTTTTGTGCAGCCCATGGGCTTGTAATTACCAACACGCTGTTCCGGCATCGGCGCATCCACACAACATCATGGATGCATGCCGGGTCCAAGCAAGAACATCTGCTGGACTACATAGTGACGGACCAGCGAATGCGAGCCCATGTCCTTGACACCAGGACCTACCGTGGAGCTGATCTGCCCTCTGACCATCGACTAGTCATCTGTAGGATGCGCCTGCCATTCTTCCACTCCGGTGGTGGGTGTACACCCAGGACCCCATTCCAACCTAAAGTGGCCTGGTCTCAGTTATCTGATGAAAGTTGCAAGCGAGAATTTCATCATCGCTTGCGGCTGGGATTGGCATCGTCCCCGACTCCTCCTGATGTCGAGGGTAAATGGGCGAGGTTTAGGACTGTGACTCATGCAGCTGCAATGGCTGCTTTGGGTACGCGGTCCAGACCTCCCCAGACACCCTGGATGACAGAGGAGTTGTTCAGGATGGTTGAGAAAAAGCGACAGGCCCACTGTCATCGGCTACAGAATCCCACGTCAGAGAATGAGGAGGCTTACCGCAGCCTTCGCTCGGAGGTTCGGAGAGCCGTGAGGCGCTGCAAGGATGGGTGGTGGTCGCGGGTTGCTGAGGAGATGGAGTCTGCCTCAGTGGCCCGTGATCACAAATCGCTATTTAACTCCATCAAAAAAGTAACCTGCAGCGCCACACCTATTACCATCATTAGGGGAAAAAACGGTGATCCAATTTCCGACCCCCAGGAACAGGTTCGCAGATTTGCTGAGCATTTCTGTGAGGTCCTGGGGGAGGGAAAATCCCACAGCCAGGAAAACATCGTGGCACAAAGTGAGGATGACCCTGCTGAGGCTGCGGTGCCTCAAATATTGGATGAAGTCACCCCCTGTGAGTGGCTGGCTGAGGTGCCATCTGCTGAGGAAGTATTGAAGGCGATCCGGAGTCTGAGACCAGGAAAGGCAGCGGGCAGAGATGATCTCCCAAGCGAAATGCTGAGGGAGGGTGGCGTTTGTGCACAGACTGCCCTATATGACATCATAACAACAGTCTGGACCACTGGACGGGTTCCGCAGGATTGGAAGGATGCCCTGGTGGTCCCCCTTTTTAAGAAGGGGGACCGCACAGACTGTAACAACTACAGGGGCATCTCACTCCTCAGTGTGCCGGGAAATGTCCTGGCAAGGATTATTCAGCATCGCCTTGCCAGGCACGCTGAGGAGAGGCTTGCGGAGCCCCAATGCGGTTTCAGGAAAGGGCGGTCCTGCACAGATGCCATATTTTCTGTCCGTCTGATACAGCAGAGGTGTAGGGAATTCCAACAAGACCTACATCTCTGCTTTATTGACCTGGTCAAGGCCTATGATACCATCAGTAGGCCTGGGCTCTGGGTCGTTCTTCGTGCTTTTGGAGTACCTGACCCTCTGCTCACGATCATTAAGGACCTTCATGATGGTGAGCGGGCCCGGGTAAAACCACGTGGCCGGGAGTCAGAGCCATTCCCTGTACACCTTGGGGTGCGACAGGGATGTCCTCTGGCTCCCACATTATTTAACATCTATTTTGACCACGTAGTTCGTGAAGCCTTCAATAGCTGTACCGGGGGAATCTCCATATGGTACAGATATAATGGGAGGCTAATCGATGCCGGGTGCGGTCAAGGGATGGCTCCCTATTGCTCAACCACGTTATGTATGCTGATGACTTGGTAATAGCTGCTCAGTCAGAGGAGGAGTTGGAGACGCTGCTGCTGAGACTGGAGCGTGCCACTAAGAGGTGGGGCCTTACCATCAGCCCCACCAAAACTAAGCACCTGCCTGGGTATTTTGTACCATCGGACACTCCACCCCCACAACTCCCAATCGGTGATGGGGCAGTTGTGGAGAGAGTGGAGAGTTTCCCATACCTGGGCAGTGTGCTTATGACTGGCTCCAGTTTAACAGCAGAGGTCTCACTCCGAATCAGTCGAGCGGCAATATCTTTTCATCGGTTGCGTAACGCTGTGTGGAAGCTACCTGGTCTGTCGCTCCGCACTAAGCTTCAGGTCTTCTCGGCCACGGTCATTCCCTCCCTTCTCTACGCTTGCGAAACGTGGACCCCCCTAATGGAACATCTTCGCCGGTTAGAAACATTTAGGCTGACCTGCCTACGATCCATCCTGGGTTAACCAGACTGGATTGTGTGAGGAGCTCACAAATCCTTGAAAGATCTGGGCAGGGTCCCATCGGTGAGCTCCTCCGGCAGGCAAGGCTGCGATGGCTGGGTCATGTAGCCCGCATGCCCAGCCACCGCATGCCGAAACAGCTTTTGTTTGGCCGGATTGAGGGGGCTAAGCGGGCGCGGCACGGGCTAGAGAAGAGATGGAGTGATGTGGTACAGGAGGACGTGGAGCTGAGTGGACTTGCCGATGACTGGTACCAGCGGTGTCAAGATCGGCCTCTGTGGAGGAGGCTCGTGAAGGATGCTACTGGGCAGTTGGAGGCAGTCGCCCTCCAACAACAACGGAGGGCGGAGGAGCGACGCTCACAACAGCGAGCGGAGCGCCGGGTGGCTAAAGCACAGCAGGTTGGCACAGTAGGGGGCACAGGTGGTGCATCAGCCAGTCATCTCAGTCAGTCGACCCGTGGCACCTGGGTCTGCCCCGTGACCTCCTGCCAGCGGGCGTTCGACACTTCACGTGGCCTCAGGGTGCACATAGCCTGGCACAAGCGTCGTGGTGACGTCACCGCCACTTAGTGGCGAATGGCGGTTGTTGTTGTTGTTGTGTATCACAGTGTGTGTGTATCACAGTGTGTGTGTATCACAGTGTGTGTGTGTGTATCACAGTGTGTGTGTGTATCACAGTATGTGTATCACAGTGTGTGTATCACAGTGTGTGTGTGTGTATCACAGTGTGTGTGTATCACAGTGTGTGTGTGTGTGTATCACAGTGTGTGTGTGTGTATCACAGTGTGTGTGTATCACAGTGTGTGTATCACAGTGTGTATATCACAGTGTGTGTATCACAGTGTGTGTGTGTGTATCACAGTGTGTGTATCACAGTGTGTGTATCACAGTGTGTATCACAGTGTGTATCACAGTGTGTGTGTATCACAGTGTGTGTGTATCACAGTGTGTGTGTATCACAGTGTGTGTGTATCACAGTGTGTGTGTATCACAGTGTGTGTGTATCACAGTGTGTGTATCACAGTGTGTGTGTGTATCACAGTGTGTCTGTGTGTATCACAGTGTGTGTGTGTATCACAGTATGTGTATCACAGTGTGTGTATCACAGTGTGTGTGTGTGTGTATCACAGTGTGTGTGTATCACAGTGTGTGTGTGTATCACAGTGTGTGTGTGTGTGTATCACAGTGTGTGTGTATCACAGTGTGTGTATCACAGTGTGTATATCACAGTGTGTGTATCACAGTGTGTGTGTGTGTATCACAGTGTGTGTATCACAGTGTGTGTATCACAGTGTGTATCACAGTGTGTATCACAGTGTGTGTGTATCACAGTGTGTGTGTATCACAGTGTGTGTGTATCACAGTGTGTGTGTATCACAGTGTGTGTGTGTATCACAGTGTGTGTGTGTGTATCACAGTGTGTGTGTGTATCACAGTGTGTGTGTGTGTATCACAGTGTGTGTATCACAGTGTGTGTGTGTGCATCACAGTGTGTGTGTATCACAGTGTGTGTGTATATCACAGTGTGTATCACAGTGTGTGTGTATCACAGTGTATCACAGTGTGTGTGTATCACAGTGTGTGTGTATCACAGTGTGTATCACAGTGTGTGTGTATATCACAGTGATATACACTGTGATATACACACACACACAGTGTGTGTGTGTGTGTATCACAGTGTGTGTATATCACAGTGTGTGTGTATCACAGTGTGTGTGTATCACAGTGTGTGTGTATATCACAGTGATATACACTGTGATACACACACACAGTGTGTGTGTGTGTATCACAGTGTGTGTGTGTGTATCACAGTGTGTCTGTGTCTGTGTACCAGCTGAAGGCCCCACAGCGCTGGGCCTGTAGGCGGCGCTCTGCGTCACCCCTCGGCCCAGGGACAGCACGGGAGGCTCCTCCCCAAACTCCGCGCACATTACCTGGACGAGGCCCAGGACATCCGACGCCTGCACTCGCTCACGCACACACGCACCCACCTGGTGATACCTACACACAGTGATACATACACACAGTGATACATACAGAGATACACGCAGTGATACCTACACACAGTGATACATACACACAGTGATACACAGTGATACACACACAGTGATACACACAGTGATACACACACACAGTGATACATACACACAGTGATACATACACAGTGATATACACAGAGATACACACAGTGATACATACACACAGTGATACATACACACAGTGATACATACAGTGATACACACAGTGATACACACACAGTGATACACACACAGTGATACATACACATAGTGATATATACACACAGTGATACATACAGTGATACATACAGTGATACATACAGAGATACACACAGTGATACATACACACAGTGATACATACACACAGTGATACACACAGTGATACACACACAGTGATACACACAGTGATACACACACACAGTGATACATACAGTGATACATACAGTGATACACACACAGTGATACATACACATAGTGATATATACACACAGTGATACATACAGTGATACATACAGTGATACATACAGAGATACACACGGTGATACATACACACAGTGATACATACACACAGTGATACATACACAGTGATACACACAGTGATACACACACGGTGATACACACACACAGTGATACACACAGAGATGCACACAGTGATGCATACAGTGATACATACACACAGTGATACATACACACAGTGATACACACAGAGATACACACAGTGATACACACAGTGATACATACACACAGTGCAACACACGCAGTGATACATACACGCAGTGATACATACACACAGTGATACATGCACACAGTGATACATGCACACAGTGATACATACACATAGTGATACATACACATAGTGATACATACACACAGAGATACACACAGTGATACATACACACAGATACACACAGAGATACACACAGTGATACATACACACAGTGATACCTACACACAGTGATACATACACACAGAGATACACACACAGAGATATACACAGTGATACACACAGTGATACATACACACAATGCTACACACGCAGTGATACATACACATAGTGATACATACACGTAGTGATACATACACACATAGATACACACAGAGAGATACACACAGTGATACATACACACACAGATACACACTGAGATACACACAGTGATACATACACAGTGATACCTACACACAGTGATACATACACACACAGATACACACACAGAGATACACACAGTGATACATACACACAGTGATACCTACACACAGTGATACATACACATAGTGATATATGCACACGGCGATACACACACAGTGATACATACACACAGTGATGCACACAGTGATACATACACACAGTGATACACACAGTGATACATACACACGGTGATACACAGTCATACACACTGTGATACATACACAGTCATACACACACAGTGATACATACAGATACACACAGTGATACATACACACGATGATACATACACAGTCATACAAACAGTGATACATACACACAGTCATACACACAGATACACACACAGTCATACACACTGTGATACATACAGACAGTGATACACACACAGTGATACATAAACATGATTATACATACAGATACACACACAGTGATACATACACACGATGATACATACAGATACACACACAGTGATACATACACACAGTGATACATACACACAGTCATACACACGGATACACACACAGTCATACACACTGTGATACATACACACAGCGATACATACACAGTCATACACACGGATACACACACAGTCATACACACTGTGATACATACACACAGCGATACATACACACAGTCATACACACGGATACACACACAGTCATACACACTGTGATACATACACACAGCGATACATACACACAGTCATACACACGGATACACACACAGTCATACACACTGTGATACATACACACAGCGATACACACAAAGTGATACATACACATGATGATACACACAGTGATACACACACACAGTGATGCATACACATGATACATACACACAGTGATACATACACACAGTGATGCATACACAGATACACACACACAGAGTGATACCATGCACACACATGGATATATACATAGATACATACACACAGTGATACAGACACATATACATACACAGTGATACACACACACAGTGATACCATGCACACACATGGATACATACAGATACATACACACAGTGATACATACACAGATACATACACAGTGATACACACACAGTGATACATACACACGATACATACCGATACACACACACAGTGATACATACACATGATACATATACACAGTTATACATACACACAGTGATACCATGCACACACATGGATACATACAGATACATACACACAGTGATACATACAGATACACACACAGTGATACACACACACAGTGATACATCCACACAGTGATACATACACAGATACACACACAGATACATACACAGTGATACACACACAGTGATACCATGCACACACATGGATACATACAGATACATACACACAGTGATACACACACAGATACATACACAGTGCTACATACACACAGTGATACCATGCACACACATGGATACATACACACAGTGATACATACACACAGTGATACATACACAGATACATACACAGTGATACACACACACAGTGATACCATGCACACACATGGATACATACAGATACATACACACGGTGATACATACACAGATACATACACAGTGCTACATACACAGTGATACCATGCACACACATGGATACATACAGATACACACACACGGTGATGCATACACAGATACATACACACGATACATACACACAGTGATACATACACAGATACACACAGTGATACATACACACAGTGATACATACACAGATACATACTCACAGTGATACACACACAGTGATACACACACAGTGATACATACACAGATACATACACACAGTGATACATACACAGATACATACACACAGTGATACACACACACAGCGACACCATGCACACACAGTGATACATACACATACACACAGTGATACATACACACAGTGATACATACACACAGTGATACATACACACAGTGATACATACACAGATACATACACACAGTGATACACACACACACAGTGACACCATGCACACACAGTGATACATACACACAGTGATACATACACACAGTGATACCATGCACACAGTGATACCATGCACACAGTGATACATACACACAGTGATACATACACAGTAACGTGTCACGATTGCATGCACCAATTGCGAGTAGCGATTGCGAGGGGTTGCGGTTGCGATTGCGAGGGGTTGCGGTTGCGTGTGGTTATTGTGAGCGTTAGCGATTGGCTATTGCGAGCGGCAGTGATCGTGAGGAGCGACCGCGTGTGGCTATTACGAGCGCCTGCAGTTGCGAGCGGCGGTTGCGAGCGGTGGTTGTGATTGCGAGCGGCGGTTGCGAGCGGTGGTTGTGATTGCGAGCGGCGGTTGCGAGCGGTGGTTGTGATTGTGAGCGGCGGTTGTGGTTGCGAGCGGTGGTTGTGATTGCGAGCGGTGGTTGCGAGCGGTGGTTGTGATTGCGAGCGGCGGTTGCGAGCGGGTGGTTGCGAGCGTTTGCGATTGCGAGCGGTGGTTGCGAGCGGTGGTTGCGAGCGGTGGTTGCGAGCGTCTGTGATTGCGAGCGGTGGTTGTGATTGCGAGCGGTGGTTGTGGTTGCGAGCGGTGGTTGTGATTGCGAGCGGTGGTTGCGACGGTGGTTGTGATTGCGAGCGGTGGTTGCGAGCGGTGGTTGCGAGCGGTGGGTTGCGAGCGTCTGTGATTGCGAGCGGTGGTTGTGGTTGCGAGCGGTGGTTGTGATTGCGAGCGGTGGTTGCGAGCGGTGGTTGCGATTGCAGTGGTGGTTGCGAGCGGTGGTTGCGAGCGGTGGTTGTGATTGCGAGCGGTGGTTGCGAGCGGTGGTTGTGATTGCGAGCGGCGGTTGCGAGCGGTGGTTGTGATTGCGGTGGTGGTTTGCGAGCGGTGGTTGTGATTGCGGTGGTGGTTGCGAGCGGTGGTTGTGATTGCGAGCGGTGGTTGTGATTGCGAGCGGCGGTTGTGATTGCGAGCGGTGGTTGTGATTGCGAGCGGTGGTTGCGAGCGGTGGTTGTGATTGCGAGCGGACGGTTGCGAGCGGTGGTTGCGAGCGTTTGCGATTGCGAGCGGTGGTTGCGAGCGTGGTTGCGAGCGGTGGTTGCGAGCGGTGGTTGTGATTGCGAGCGGTGGTTGCGAGCGGTGGTTGTGATTGCGAGCGGCGGTTGCGAGCGGTGGTTGTGATTGCGAGCGGCGGTTGCGAGCGGTGGTTGTGATTGCGAGCGGCGGTTGTGATTGCGAGCGGTGGTTGTGATTGCGAGCGGTGGTTGCGAGCGGTGGTTGTGATTGCGAGCGGCGGTTGCGAGCGTGGTTGCGAGCGTTTGCGATTGCGAGCGGTGGTTGCGAGCGGTGGTTGCGAGCGGTGGTTGCGAGCGTCTGTGATTGCGAGCGGTGTGTTGTGATTGCGAGCGGTGGTTGTGGTTGCGAGCGGTGGTTGTGATTGCGAGCGGTGGTTGCGACGGTGGTTGTGATTGCGAGCGGTGGTTGCGAGCGGTGGTTGCGAGCGGTGGTTGCGAGCGTCTGTGATTGCGAGCGGTGGTTGTGGTTGCGAGCGGTGGTTGTGATTGCGAGCGGTGGTTGCGAGCGGTGGTTGCGATTGCAGTGGTGGTTGCGAGCGGTGGTTGCGAGCGGTGGTTGTGATTGCGAGCGGTGGTTGCGAGCGGTGGTTGTGATTGCGAGCGGCGGTTGCGAGCGGTGGTTGTGATTGCGGTGGTGGTTGCGAGCGGTGGTTGTGATTGCGGTGGTGGTTGCGAGCGGTGGTTGTGATTGCGAGCGGTGGTTGTGATTGCGAGCGGCGGTTGTGATTGCGAGCGGTGGTTGTGATTGCGAGCGGTGGTTGCGAGCGGTGGTTGTGATTGCGAGCGGCGGTTGCGAGCGGTGGTTGCGAGCGTTTGCGATTGCGAGCGGTGGTTGCGAGCGGTGGTTGCGAGCGGTGGTTGCGAGCGGTGGTTGTGATTGCGAGCGGTGGTTGCGAGCGGTGGTTGCGAGCGTCTGTGATTGCGAGCGGTGGTTGTGATTGCGAGCGGTGGTTGTGGTTGCGAGCGGTGGTTGTGATTGCGAGCGGTGGTTGCGACGGTGGTTGTGATTGCGAGCGGTGGTTGCGAGCGGTGGTTGCGAGCGGTGGTTGCGAGCGTCTGTGATTGCGAGCGGTGGTTGTGGTTGCGAGCGGTGGTTGTGATTGCGAGCGGTGGTTGCGAGCGGTGGTTGTGATTGCGAGCGGTGGTTGCGAGCGGTGGTTGTGATTGCGAGCGGTGGTTGCGAGCGGTGGTTGTGATTGCGAGCGGCGGTTGCGAGCGGTGGTTGTGATTGCGGTGGTGGTTGCGAGCGGTGGTTGTGATTGCGGTGGTGGTTGCGAGCGGTGGTTGCGAGCGGTGGTTGTGATTGCGAGCGGTGGTTGCGAGCGGTGATTGTGATTGCGAGCGGTGGTTGCGAGCGGTGGTTGTGATTGCGGTGGTGGTTGCGTGCGCACCGCTCCCCACTCGCTGAGGTAGGGAAGGTAGACGCGTCCGTTAGAGTCCACCCTGCAGCTGGGGCGGATCATCATGGAGGCCGTCGGGCGTACGAACGAGAGGGGGGGGGTGGGCCGGGTGAGAGTCCAATAGCCAGAGCTCCACGGGGATGTTGTACACACAGCCTGCAGAGAGATACACACAGAGAGATACACACAGATACACACACAGAGATACACACACAGAGATACACACACACAGAGCTCCACGGGGATGTTGTACACACAGCCTGCAGAGAGATACACACAGAGAGATACACACACAGATACACACACAGAGATACACACACAGAGATACACACAGAGAGATACACACAGAGAGATACACAGAGATACACACACAGAGATACACACACACAGAGCTCCACGGGGATGTTGTACACACAGCCTGCAGAGAGATATAGAGAGATATACACACACAGATATACACACAGATATATAGAGATACACACACAGAGCTCCACGGGGATGTTGTACACACAGCCTGCAGAGAGATACACACAGAGAGATACACAGAGATACACACACAGAGATACACACACAGAGATACACACACACAGAGCTCCACGGGGATGTTGTACACACAGCCTGCAGAGAGATACACACAGAGAGATACACACACAGATACACACACAGAGATACACACACAGAGATACACACAGAGAGATACACACAGAGAGATACACAGAGATACACACACAGAGATACACACACACAGAGCTCCACGGGGATGTTGTACACACAGCCTGCAGAGAGATACACACAGAGAGATACACAGAGATACACACACAGAGATACACACACACAGAGAGCTCCACGGGGATGTTGTATACACAGCCTGCAGAGAGATACACACAGAGAGATACACAGAGATACACACACAGAGATACACACACACAGAGCTCCACGGGGATGTTGTACACACAGCCTGCAGAGAGATACACACAGAGAGATACACAGAGATACACACACACAGAGCTCCACGGGGATGTTGTACACACAGCCTGCAGAGAGATACACACAGAGACACACACAGAGATACACACACAGAGATACACACACACAGAGCTCCACAGGGATGTTGTACACACAGCCTGCAGAGAGATACACACAGAGAGATACACAGAGATACACACACACAGAGCTCCACGGGGATGTTGTATACACAGCCTGCAGAGAGATACACACAGAGAGATACACAGAGATACACACACAGAGATACACACACACAGAGCTCCACGGGGATGTTGTACACACAGCCTGCAGAGAGATACACACAGAGAGATACACAGAGATACACACACACAGAGATACACACAGAGATACACACAGATATACAGAGATACACACACACAGAGAGCTCCACGGGGATGTTGTACACACAGCCTGCAGAGAGATACACACAGAGACACACACAGAGATACACACACAGAGATACACACACACAGAGCTCCACAGGGATGTTGTACACACAGCCTGCAGAGAGATACACACAGAGAGATACACAGAGATACACACACACAGAGATACACACAGAGATACACACAGATATACAGAGATACACACACACAGAGCTCCACGGGGATGTTGTACACACAGCCTGCAGAGAGATATAGAGAGATATACACACAGATATACAGAGATACACACACACAGAGAGCTCCACGGGGATGTTGTACACACAGCCTGCAGAGAGATACACACAGAGAGATACACGGAGATATACAGAGATACACACACACAGAGCTCCACGGGGATGTTGTACACACAGCCTGCAGAGAGATACACAGAGACACACACAGAGATACACACACACAGAGCTCCACGGGGATGTTGTACACACAGCCTGCAGAGAGATACACACAGAGACACACACAGAGATACACACACAGAGATACACACACACAGAGCTCCACAGGGATGTTGTACACACAGCCTGCAGAGAGATACACACAGAGAGATACACAGAGATACACACACACAGAGATACACACAGAGATACACACAGATATACAGAGATACACACACACAGAGCTCCACGGGGATGTTGTACACACAGCCTGCAGAGAGATACACACAGAGAGATACACGGAGATATACAGAGATACACACACACAGAGCTCCACGGGGATGTTGTACACACAGCCTGCAGAGAGATACACACAGAGAGATACACGGAGATATACAGAGATACACACACACAGAGCTCCACGGGGATGTTGTACACACAGCCTGCAGAGAGATACACACAGAGAGATACACGGAGATATACAGAGATATACAGAGATATACACACAGAGAGCTCCACGGGGATGTTGTACACACAGCCTGCAGAGAGATACACACAGAGAGATACACAGAGATATACAGAGATACACACACACAGAGCTCCACGGGGATGTTGTACACACAGCCTGGAGAGATACATACACACAGAGAGATACACACACAGAGATACACACACAGTCGAAACGTCGTGAGAATTTAATTGTTTTATATTTTTATTATTATATTGTTTCCCTTCTACGTGACTTTACCGAAAGAACCAAGAATATGAATCCCTGCAGTCACGAAAGCTTTAAATCAAAATTTAAAAGGTAGGGGGTTGTTTTGACGGAATATATACACACACATATATCTATATGCACACACAGAGATACATACACACAGAGATACACACACAGATTAATACACAGCTATCCAAACACACAGATATACAGAGATATACACACAGAGATATACACACAGAGATAAACACACAAGAGATACGCACACAGAGATGTATGGAGGGATGAGTCTAATAGCCAGAGCTCCACGCGGATGTTGTACACACAGCCTGTACAGAGATAAACACACAGAGATATACACACAGATACACACACACAGCTATATAGATACACAACAACCACGATCTGCCACTAAGTGGCGGTGACGTCACCACGGCTCCTAAGCCAGGCTAGGTGCACTCAAAGGCCACGTGAAGTGTCCAACGCCCGCTGGCAGGAGGCCACGTGTACACACTCACTAACATACTCACACACACACACACTCGTGTACACACTCACACACACACGTGTACACACACACACACGTGTACACACTCACTAACACACACCTACACACACACACACTCGTGTACACACTCACACACACACGTGTACACACACACACACGTGTACACACTCACTAACATACACCTACACACACCCACACGTATACACTCACTAACACGTGTACACACTCACACACACACGTGTACACACATACGCGCGTGTACACTCACTAACACGTGTACACACTCACACAAAGATAAACAAAGATCCCCCATATAGCCTTAACAGACTGTAGGGGCAAGTGGTGTTAGCGAGCACCTTTGAAGGCCAGAACGGTACACGAGGGGGTGGGTGGCCAGCACCACGCCCGACCGCCTTTGTCTCCCTAGTGGCAATGTTTACACACCGCACCAGGTACTCATTTTAGGCTGAGTCGACCTAGGGGAGGCCCGGGACCGGTTCAGACAATCGTCACTGGTGTTGGCCGTGAGCGGGAATCGAACCCGGGTCGGCAGGTTCATAGCGCAGCGCGCTAACCGCTACACTACCGCTCCCCACCCACTCACACACACACGTGTACACACACACGCGCGTGTACACAAACTCGCACACACACCCACCTCTGTACGTAACAGGAATTGTGCCGCTCAACTTGAGCAGATCTTTACACGAGCCGTCATTGAAATCTACACAGAGAGACAGGGAGACACGGCGGTGGTGGTGATGGTGGTGGTGGTGGTGATGGTGGTGGTGGTGGTGATGGTGGTGGTGATGGTGGTGGTGATGGTGGTGGTGATGGCGGTGGTGATGGTGGTGGCGATGGTGATTATGGCGGTGATGGCGGTGGTGACAGTGATGGTGGCGGTGATGATGGTGGCGATGATGGTGTTGATGGTGGTGGTGATGGCGATTTATGAAGGTTGTGATGATAACAATGATGTACATCATGAAGATGATAAGAACAATGATGTTAATGATTCTACTGATGATGCTACTTCAACTGATGCTGCTGTTTCTGATGATTCTGCTGACAATGATCTTGCTCATGATGCTGATGATATTTATGATTCTGCTGCTTCGGCTGATGCTGCTGATGATGTTGGTGCTTTGGCTGATGCTGCTGATGATGCTGATGATCCTGATGATGCTGCTGCTTCAGCTGATGCTGCTGATTCTGATGCTGCTTCGGCTGATCCTGCTGATGATTCTGTTGCGTCAGCTGATGCTGCTGATTATTCTGCTGCTTCCGCTGATGCTGCTGATGCTGCTGATGATTCTGCTGCTTCCGCTGATGCTGATGATGCTGCTCCTTCGGCTGATGCTGCTGATGATGCTGCTGATGCTGATGATGCTGCTGATGCTGCTGATGATGATGCGGGTCTCACTGTAGGTGTCTTGGGAAGGAATGAGGTTCGGGAAAATCTCCGTCACAGCCACCACGTCCTTCAGCGCCACGTCCTTGTGCTTGTACTGGCCGCACACAAACACACGAAGACAGATACACAACACACCAACACAACAACACACTTAGACAAACACACAGGGACACACACACAGACACAACACACCAACACAACAACACTTAGACAAACACACAGGGACACACACACAGACACACAACACACCAACACACAACACACTTAGACAAACACACAGGGACACACAGACACACAACACACAAAAACAGACACACAACACACCAACACAACAACACACTTAGACAAACACACACACAGACACACAGCACACCAACACACAACACACGTAAATACAGACACACAACACAACAACACACTTAGACACACAGGGACACACACACACAACACACGTAAATACAGACACACAGGGATACACACACAGACACAAAACACACCAACACATTTAGACAGACACACACAGACACCAACACAATTAGACAAAGACACACACACAGGCACACACACAGAGACACACACAGACACCAACACACTTAGACACACACAACAACAACCGCCATTCGCCACTAAGTGGCGGTGACGTCACCACGACGCTTGTGCCAGGCTATGTGCACCCTGAGGCCACGTGAAGTGTCGAACGCCCGCTGGCAGGAGGTCACGGGGCAGACCCAGGTGCCACGGGTCGACTGACTGAGATGACTGGCTGATGCACCACCTGTGCCCCCTACTGTGCCAACCTGCTGTGCTTTAGCCACCCGGCACTCCGCTCGTTGTTGTGAGCGTCGCTCCTCCGCCCTCCGTTGTTGTTGGAGGGCGACTACCTCCAACTGCCCAGTAGCATCCTTCACGAACCTCCTCCACAGAGGCCGATCTTGACACTGCTGGTACCAGTCATCGGCAAGTCCACTCAGCTCCACGTCCTCCTGTACCACATCACTCCATCTCTTCTCTAGCCCGTGACGCGCCCGCTTAGCCCCCTCAACCCGGCCAAACAAAAGCTGTTTCGGCATGCGGTGGCTGGGCATGCGGGCTACATGACCCAGCCATCGCAGCCTTGCCCGCCGGAGGAGCTCACCGATGGGACCCTGCCCAGATCTTTCAAGGATTTGTGAGCTCCTCACACAATCCAGTCCTGGTTAAAACCAGGATGGATCGTAGGCAGGCCAGCCTAAATGTTTCTAACCGGCGAAGATGTTCCATTAGGGGGGTCCACGTTTCGCAAGCGTAGAGAAGGGAGGGAATGACCGTGGCCGAGAAGACCTGAAGCTAGTGCGGAGCGACAGACCAGGTAGCTTCCACACAGCGTTACGCAACCGATGAAAAGATATTGCCGCTCGACTGATTCGGAGTGAGACCTCTGCTGTTTCCCATACCTGGGCAGCACACTGCCCAGGTATGGGAAACTCTCCACTCTCTCCACAACTGCCCCATCACCGATTGGGAGTTGTGGGGGTGGAGTGTCCGATGGTACAAAATACCCAGGCAGGTGCTTAGTTTTGGTGGGGCTGATGGTAAGGCCCCACCTCTTAGTGGCACGCTCCAGTCTCAGCAGCAGCGTCTCCAACTCCTCCTCTGACTGAGCAGCTATTACCAAATCATCGGCATACATAACGTGGTTGAGAGACACACACACATAGACACACACACAGACACCAACACACATAGACACACACACAGACACCAACACACTTAGACAGAGACACACACAGACACCAACACACTTAGACACAGACACACAGACACCAACACACTTAGACAGAGACACACACAGACACCAACACACTTAGACACAGACACACACAGACACCAACACACTTAGACAGAGACACACAGACACCAACACACTTAGACAGAGACACACACAGACACCATCACACTTAGACACAGACACACACAGACACCAACACACTTAGACACAGACACACACAAACACCATCACACTTAGACACAGGCACACACAGACACCAACACACTTAGACAGAGACACACACAGACACCAACACACTTAGACACAGACACACACAGACACCAACACACTTAGACAGAGACACACACAGACACCAACACACTTAGACACAGACACACACAGACACCAACACACTTAGACAGAGACACACACTGACACCAACACACTTAGACAGAGACACACACAGACACACACAGACAGAGACACACAGACACACACAGAGACAGACACAGACACCAACACACTTAGACACAGACACACACAGACACCAACACACTTAGACACAGACACACACAGACACCATCACACTTAGACAGAGACACACACAGACACCAACACACTTAGACACAGACACACACAGACACACACAGAGACAGACACAGACACCAACACACTTATACAGTTACCTTGTTAACAAGTTACCTCGTTAACAAGGTAACTTGCTAACAAGTTACCTTGTTAACAAGTTACCTCGCTAACTCGTCACCTTGTTAACAAGTTACCTTGTTGGTTAGCTCGCTAACTCGTTACCTTGTTAACAAGTTACCTTGTTGGTTACCTCGCTAACTCGTTACCTTGTTAACAAGTTACCCTGTTGGTTACCTCGCTAACTCGTTACCTTGTTAACAAGTTACCTTGTTGGTTAGCTCGCTAACTCGTTACCTTGTTAACAAGTTACCTTGTTGGTTACCTCGCTAACTCGCTAACTCGTTAACAAGTTACCCTGTTAACAAGTTACCTTGTTGGTTACCTCGCTAACTCGCTAACTCGTTAACGCGTTACCTTGTTAACAAGTTACCTCGCTAACTCGTTACCTTGTTAACAAGTTACCTCGCTAACTCGCTAACTCGTTAACGCGTTACCTTGCTCATGATCTTCTTGAGCAACGCCTTGCTGCTCGGTGCTGCCATCGCTGTGCGAGCAGCGCGCCGTGTTCGGCTGTGTTCCTGCGAGAGGTTAACTCGTTAACAAGTTAACCCTCTAACTCGTTAACAAGTTAACAAGTTATCAAGTTAACAACTCGCTCACTCTCAGCAGAGGGAGCGGATGTTTCGGGAAGTGACGTCACCGTAAATATTAGAGCTCCCGTTTTTTTTTAATTCGGAAGATCTCTACCGTCTTCCGGAAGACATCATCTACCCCTTCCGGAAGACATTGAGCTGCCCTCTTCTGGAAGACGTAATCTACCTCTTCCGGAAGAAATAATCTACCCCTTCCGGAAGAAGCGAGCTGCCCTCTTCTGGAGGACGTACTCTACCTCTTCCGGAAGATATGATCTACGTCTTCCGGAAGACGTGGATTGCCTCTCTCTGGAAGTCGTTGGTCTACCTCTTCCGGAAGACGTAATCTGCCTTCTTCCGGAAGAGGCCCTCCTTGCCAAATTAGTGAATTGATCGAAGGCGTCTTCCGGAAGATATGAACTTCCGGCGGAAGGCGTATTCCGGAAGTACCAGTCTTCCGGAAGATATGAACTTCCGGCGGAAGGCGTATTCCGGAAGTACCAGTCTTCCGGAAGATATGAACTTCCGGCGGAAGGCGTATTCCGGAAGTACTAGTCTTCTGGAAGATGTCTACCATTCGTTCATAAACACCGGCGAAAGACGTCTTCCGGAAGAGGAGCATCGCGCTTCGGTTGAACCCTGAGAATCGCACGGCTCACCTGAGTCACGTGACGCCCACCCTCTCTCACCTGGAGGTCGCCGTTGATGTTCACGCGTAAACCTTTTTTATATTTATACAAAATCACACCTCTACACACACCTACACACACCTACACACACTACACACCACACACACACCTATACACACCTACACACCTCTACACACCTACACCTTCACACACCTCTACACACCTCCACACACCTCTACACACCTCTACACACACCTCTACACACCTCCACACACACCTCCACACACCTCTACACACCTCTACACACACCTCTACACACCTACACACACCTCCACACACCTCCACACACACACCTCTACACACACCTCTACACACCTCTACACACCTCCACACACCTCCACACACACACCTCTACACACCTCTACACACACCTCTACACACCTCTACACACCTCTACACACCTCTACACACACCTCTACAAACACCTCTACACACCTCTACACACCTCTACACACCTCTACACACCTCTACACACCTCTACACACCTCTACACACCTCTACACACCTCTACACACCTCTACACACACCTACACACACCTCTACACACCTCTCCACACTACAAACCTCTACACACCTCTACACACCTCTACACACCTCTACACACCTCTACACACACCTACACACCTCTACACACACCTCTACACACCTCTACACACCTCTACACACCTCTACACACCTCTACACACCTCTACACACCTCTACACACCTCTACACACACCTCTACACACCTCTACACACTACACACCACACACACACCTACACACACCTACACACACCTACACACCTCTACACACCTCTACACACACCTCTACACACACCGCTAAACACACCTCTACACACCTACACCTCCACACACCTCTACACACCTCCACACACCTACACACACCTCTACACACCTACACACACCTCTACACACACCTCTACACACCTACACCTCCACACACCTCTACACACCTCCACACACCTCTACACACACCTCTACACACCTCTACACACACCTCTACACACACCTCTACACACACCTACACACACCTACACACACCTCTACACACACCTCTACACACACCTCTACACACCTCTACACACACCTACACACACCTCTACACACCTCTACACACACCTACACACACACCTCTACACACACCTCTATACACCTCCACACATCTACACACACACCTCTACACACACCTCCACACACTACACACACACCTCTACACACACCTACACACACCTACACACCTCTACACACTACACACCACACACACACCTATACACACCTCTACACACCTACACCTTCACACACCTCTACACACCTCCACACACCTCTACACACCTCTACACACACCTCTACACACCTACACACACCTCCACACACACACCTCTACACACACCTCTACACACCTCTACACACCTCCACACACCTCCACACACACACCTCTACACACCTCTACACACACCTCTACACACCTCTACACACACCTCTACACACCTCTACAAACACCTCTACACACCTACACACACCTCCACACACCTCTACACACCTACACACACCTCTACACACCTCTACACACCTCTACACACACCTCTACACACCTCTACACACCTCTACACACACCTCTACACACCTCTACACACACCTCTACACACACCTCTACACACTACACACCTCTACACACACCTCTACCCACCTCCACACACCTCTACACACCTACACACACCTCTACACACACACCTACACACCTCTACACACCTCCACGCACACACCTTCACACACACCTTCACACACCTCTACACACACCTCTACATACACCTCTACACACACCTCTACACACACCTCTACATACACCTCTACACACACACCTACACACACCTCTACACACCCTACACACCTCCACACACACCTCTACACACACCTCTACACACCTCTACACACCTACACACACACCTCTACACACACCTCCACACACACCTCTACACACACCTACACACACCTACACACACCTCTACACACCTACACACACCTCTACACACACCTACACACACCTACACACACCTACACACATCTCTACACACATCTCTACACACCTACACACACCTCTACACACCTACACACACCTCTACACACCTCTACACACACCTACACACACCTACACACACACCTATACACACCTCTACACACACCTCTACACACACCTTCACACACACCTCTACACACACCTCCACACACCTTCACACACACCTCCACACACCTTCACACACACCTCCACACACCTCTACACACCTCTACACACACCTCTACACACTACACACCTCTACACACACCTCTACCCACCTCCACACACCTCTACACCCGAGATGATAAACCATTTCGGGTCTTAATTGATTGTTCACGCTCACGGTGGCTTTCTGACCGCATCCATTATTATCGTCTCCCCTCTCCTTTTTTCTGAACATTGATGGACTCGTCCATCTGAATGAAGAACTGTCAAATCGCTCTCCGTGGTGCTAACGTTTAAAAAAAAACCCGCCACTTTTTTCAAATTTTCCTGCTGTGGCTTTCACACCTGATGATGATTGCTTGTGTTGCAGTCGAAACGTCGTGAGAATTGTATTGTTTTATATTTTTATTATTTTATTGTTTCCCTTCTACGTGACTTTACCGAAAGAACCAAGAATATTTGGTTGGTGCTGTTCGTTGCTTGACGTTTAGGACCTCTGAACCCACAATTTCACACCCTGCCTCTCTCTCTGTGTCCATGGCGGTTAAGGGCACGGTGGTGGTGGTGGTGGTTGGTGCTGATCTGAAGGTTCAAGCGTCCAGCTTACAAAGGCGATCGTCATGGTGAGTCACAGCAACCTGGGAGACTTGTGGAGAGTCGGGGTGTAGAGACTCAGTGGGTGGGTGAGTAGGTGAGTGAGTGAGTGGGTGAGTAGGTGAGTGAGTGAGTGGGTGAGTGAGTGGGTGGGTGAGTAGGTGAGTGAGTGGGTAGATGGATGGATGAGTGGGTACGTTGGCGGGTGAGTGGGTAAGCGGGTGGGTGGTTGAGTGGGTGGGTGACTGAGTGGGTAAGCGGGTGGGTGAGTGTGGGTGAGTGTGGGTGACTGAGTGTGGGTGACTGAGTGTGGGTGACTGAGTGTGGGTGAGTGTGGTTGAGTGTGGGTGAGTGTGGGTAAGCGGGTGGGTGAGTGTGGGTGACTCAGTGTGGGTGAGTGTGGGTGAGTGTGGGTGACTGAGTGTGGGTGACTGAGTGTTGGTGACTGAGTGTGGGTGACTGAGTGTGGGTGACTGAGTGTGGGTGAGTGTGGTTGAGTGTGGGTGAGTGTGGGTAAGCGGGTGGGTGAGTGTGGGTGACTCAGTGTGGGTGAGTGTGGGTGAGTGAGTGTGGGTGACTGAGCGAGTGAATGAACGGTGACCCTCCCCCCTCGTCCCGTGCGTGTGTCCAGGCGGAGAAGAAGAAGAAGAAGGAGGAGGAGGGTGGTGGTGGTGGTGGAGGTGGTGGTGGTGGTGGTGGCGGCGTCTCAGCCCTGCAGGCTCTGCAGCGCGACACCGAGGGCCTGGTGGACGCCATGAGGGACAATGTGGAGCGCGTCGCCCAGCGTGGCGACAACGTCGACCGCCTACTGGAGAAGGGCGAGCAGCTGGACCAGACCGTACGCTCACCGCCGCTCACCACCGCTCACCACCGCTCACCGCTCACCACATCCTCACCACCGCTCACCACCACTCACCACCACTCACCGCTCACCACCACTCACCACGTCCTCACCACCGCTCACCACCACTCACCACCACTCACCGCTCACCACGTCCTCACCACGTCCTCACCACGTCCTCACCACCACCACCGCTCACAGCTTGCTCACCACCGCCACCGCTCACCTCATCCTCACCACCGCGTCACGATGACCGTGCTGTTCTCTGTGAGTGGTGTAGTGGTGTAGTGGTGTAGTGGTGTCGTGGTGTAGTGGTGTCTTGGTGTAGTGGTGTAGTGGTGTCTTGGTGTCGTGGTGTAGTGGTGTCGTGGTGTAGTGGTGTAGTGGTGTCGTGGTGTTGTGGTGTAGTGGTGTCTTGGTGTAGTGGTGTCTTGGTGTAGTGGTGTAGTGGTGTCGTGGTGTAGTGGTGTCTTGGTGTAGTGGTGTCGTGGTGTAGTGGTGTCGTGGTGTAGTGGTGTCGTGGTGTAGTGGTGTCGTGGTGTAGTGGTGTCTTGGTGTCGTGGTGTCTTGGTGTCTTGGTGTCTTGGTGTAGTGGTGTCTTGGTGTAGTGGTGTCTTGGTGTAGTGGTGTCTTGGTGTCGTGGTGTAGTGGTGTCTTGGTGTAGTGGTGTCGTGGTGTAGCAGTGTCTTGGTGTAGCAGTGTAGTGGTGTAGTGGTGTAGTGGTGTCGTGGTGTAGTGGTGTAGTGGTGTCGTGGTGTAGTGGTGTAATGGTGTCTTGGTGTAGTGGTGTAGTGGTGTCGTGGTGTAGTGGTGTAGTGGTGTCGTGGTGTAGTGGTGTAGTGGTGTCTTGGTGTAGTGGTGTCTTGGTGTAGTGGTGTAGTGGTGTCGTGGTGTCGTGGTGTAGTGGTGTAGTGGTGTAGCGGTGTAGTGGTGTCGTGGTGTAGTGGTGTAGTGGTGTAGTGGTGTCTTGGTGTAGTGGTGTAGCGGTGTCGTGGTGTAGTGGTGTCGTGGTGTAGTGGTGTAGCGGTGTAGTGGTGTCGTGGTGTCTTGGTGTAGTGGTGTAGTGGTGTCGTGGTGTCTTGGTGTAGTGGTGTAGTGGTGTCTTGGTGTAATGGTGTAGCGGGATAGTGGTGTAGTGGTGTCTTGGTGTAGTGGTGTAGCGGTGTAGCGGTGTAGTGGTTGTCTTGGTGTAGTGGTGTCCGTGGTGTAGTGGTGTAGTGGTGTCTTGGTGTAGTGGTGTAGTGGTGTCTTGGTGTAGTGGTGTAGTGGTGTCTTGGTGTAGTGGTGTAGTGGTGTCTTGGTGTAGTGGTGTAGTGGTGTCTTGGTGTAGTGGTGTAGTGGTGTCTTGGTGTAGTGGTGTAGTGGTGTCTTGGTGTAGTGGTGTAGTGGTGTCTTGGTGTAGGGGTGTAGTGGTGTCTTGGTGTAGTGGTGTAGTGGTGTCTTGGTGTAGTGGTGTCGTGGTGTAGTGGTGTCTTGGTGTAGTGGTGTAGTGGTGTCGTGGTGTAGTGGTGTCTTGGTGTAGTGGTGTAGTGGTGTCTTGGTGTAGTGGTGTAGTGGTGTCTTGGTGTAGTGGTGTAGTGGTGTCTTGGTGTAGTGGTGTAGTGGTGTAGTGGTGTCTTGGTGTAGTGGTGTAGTGGTGTCTTGGTGTAGTGGTGTAGTGGTGTAGTGGTGTCTTGGTGTAGTGGTGTAGTGGTGTCTTGGTGTAGTGGTGTAGTGGTGTCTTGGTGTCTTGGTGTAGTGGTGTGGTGGTGTCGTGGTGTAGTGTGTCTTGGTGTAGTGGTGTAGTGGTGTCTTGGTGTATTGGTGTAGTGGTGTCTTGGTGTCTTGGTGTAGTGGTGTAGTGGTGTCTTGGTGTCGTGGTGTCTTGGTGTCTTGGTGTCTTGGTGTAGTGGTGTCTTGGTGTAGTGGTGTCTTGGTGTAGTGGTGTCTTGGTGTCGTGGTGTAGTGGTGTCTTGGTGTAGTGGTGTCGTGGTGTAGCAGTGTCTTGGTGTAGCAGTGTAGTGGTGTAGTGGTGTAGTGGTGTCGTGGTGTAGTGGTGTAGTGGTGTCGTGGTGTAGTGGTGTAGTGGTGTCTTGGTGTAGTGGTGTAGTGGTGTCGTGGTGTAGTGGTGTAGTGGTGTCGTGGTGTAGTGGTGTAGTGGTGTCTTGGTGTAGTGGTGTCTTGGTGTAGTGGTGTAGTGGTGTCGTGGTGTCGTGGTGTAGTGGTGTAGTGGTGTAGCGGTGTAGTGGTGTCCGTGGTGTAGTGGTGTAGTGGTGTAGTGGGTCTTGGTGTAGTGGTGTAGCAGGTGTCGTGGTGTAGTGGTGTCGTGGTGTAGTGTGTAGCGGTGTAGTGGTGTCGTGGTGTCTTGGTGTAGTGGTGTAGTGGTGTCGTGGTGTCTTGGTGTAGTGGTGTAGTGGTGTCTTGGTGTAATGGTGTAGCGGGATAGTGGTGTAGTGGTGTCTTGGTGTAGTGGTGTAGCGGTGTAGCGGTGTAGTGGTGTCTTGGTGTAGTGGTGTCTTGGTGTAGTGGTGTAGTGGTGTCTTGGTGTAGTGGTGTAGTGGTGTCTTGGTGTAGTGGTGTAGTGGTGTCTTGGTGTAGTGGTGTAGTGGTGTCTTGGTGTAGTGGTGTAGTGGTGTCTTGGTGTAGTGGTGTAGTGGTGTCTTGGTGTAGTGGTGTAGTGGTGTCTTGGTGTAGGGGTGTAGTGGTGTCTTGGTGTAGTGGTGTAGTGGTGTCTTGGTGTAGTGGTGTCGTGGTGTAGTGATGTAGTGGTGTCGTGGTGTCTTGGTGTAGTGGTGTAGTGGTGTCGTGGTGTAGTGGTGTCTTGGTGTAGTGGTGTAGTGGTGTCTTGGTGTAGTGGTGTAGTGGTGTCTTGGTGTAGTGGTGTAGTGGTGTCTTGGTGTAGTGGTGTAGTGGTGTAGTGGTGTCTTGGTGTAGTGGTGTAGTGGTGTCTTGGTGTAGTGGTGTAGTGGTGTAGTGGTGTCTTGGTGTAGTGGTGTAGTGGTGTCTTGGTGTCTTGGTGTAGTGGTGTAGTGGTGTCCTGGTGTCTTGGTGTAGTGGTGTAGTGGTGTCTTGGTGTAGTGGTGTAGTGGTGTCTTGGTGTATTGGTGTAGTGGTGTCTTGGTGTCTTGGTGTAGTGGTGTAGTGGTGTCTTGGTGTAGTGGTGTAGTGGTGTCTTGGTGTCTTGGTGTAGTGGTGTAGTGGTGTCGTGGTGTCTTGGTGTAGTGGTGTAGTGGTGTCGTGGTGTCTTGGTGTAGTGGTGTAGTGGTGTAGTGGTGTCTTGGTGTAGTGGTGTAGTGGTGTCTTGGTGTAGTGGTGTCTTGGTGTAGTGGTGTAGTGGTGTCTTGGTGTAGTGGTGTAGTGGTGTCTTGGTGTAGTGGTGTCTTGGTGTAGTGGTGTAGTGGTGTCTTGGTGTAGTGGTGTAGTGGTGTCGTGGTGTAGTGGTGTCGTGGTGTCTTGGTGTAGTGGTGTCGTGGTGTCTTGGTGTAGTGGTGTCTTGGTGTAGTGGTGTAGTGGTGTCTTGGTGTAGTGGTGTAGTGGTGTCTTGGTGTAGTGGTGTAGTGGTGTCTTGGTGTAGTGGTGTAGTGGTTTCTTGGTGTAGTGGTGTAGTGGTGTCTTGGTGTAGTGGTGTTGTGGTGTAGTGGTGTAGTGGTGTATTGGTGTAGTGGTGTAGTGGTGTCTTGGTGTAGTGGTGTAGTAGTGTAGTGGTGTCTTGGTGTAGTGGTGTCTTTGTGTAGTGGTGTAGTGGTGTCTTGGTGTAGTGGTGTAGTGGTGTCTTGGTGTAGTGGTGTAGTGGTGTATTGGTGTAGTGGTGTTGTGGTGTAGTGGTGTCGTGGTGTAGTGGTGTCGTGGTGTAGTGGTGTCGTGGTGTAGTGGTGTAGTGGTGTCTTGGTGTAGTGGTGTAGTGGTGTCGTGGTGTAGTGGTGTAGTGGTGTCGTGGTGTCGTGGTGTAGTGGTGTCGTGGTGTAGTGGTGTCGTGGTGTAGTGGTGTCTTGGTGTAGTGGTGTCGTGGTGTAGTGGTGTCTTGGTGTAGTGGTGTAGTGGTGTCGTGGTGTTGTGGTGTCGTGGTGTAGTGGTGTCATGGTGTCTTGGTGTAGTGGTGTAGTGGTGTTGTGGTGTAGTGGTGTAGTGGTGTCTTGGTGTAGTGGTGTCGTGGTGTAGTGGTGTCTTGGTGTAGTGGTGTAGTGGTGTCGTGGTGTCTTGGTTTCTTGGTGTAGTGGTGTAGTGGTGTCTTGGTGTAGTGGTGTAGTGGTGTCTTGGTGTAGTGGTGTAGTGGTGTCTTGGTTTCTTGGTGTAGTGGTGTAGTGGTGTCTTGGTGTAGTGGTGTCGTGGTGTCGTGGTGTCGTGGTGTAGTGGTGTCTTGGTGTAGTGGTGTAGTGGTGTCTTGGTGTAGTGGTGTCTTGGTGTAGTGGTGTAGTGGTGTCGTGGTGTAGTGGTGTCGTGGTGTCGTGGTGTAGTGGTGTATTGGTGTCTTGGTGTAGTGGTGTAGTGGTGTCTTGGTGTAGTGGTGTCTTGGTTTCTTGGTGTAGTGGTGTAGTGGTGTCTTGGTGTAGTGGTGTAGTGGTGTCTTGGTGTAGTGGTGTAGTGGTGTCGTGGTGTAGTGGTGTCGTGGTGTAGTGGTGTAGTGGTGTCTTGGTGTAGTGGTGTAATGGTGTCGTGGTGTAGTGGTGTAGTGGTGTCTTGGTGTAGTGGTGTAGTGGTGTACCGGTGTAGTGGTGTCTTGGTGTAGTGGTTTAGTGGTGTCTTGGTGTAGTGGTGTCTTGGTGTAGTTGTGTAGTGGTGTAGTGGTGTCTTGGTGTAGTTGTGTAGTGGTGTAGTGGTGTCTTGGTGTCGTGGTGTAGTGGTGTCTTGGTGTCTTGGTGTCGTGGTGTAGTGGTGTCGCGGTGTCTTGGTGTAGTGGTGTAGTGGTGTCTTGGTGTAGTGGTGTAGTGGTGTCTTGGTGTAGTGGTGTAGTGGTGTCTTGGTGTCGTGGTGTAGTGGTGTCTTGGTGTAGTGGTGTCTTGGTGTAGTGGTGTCGTGGTGTAGTGGTGTATTGGTGTCGTGGTGTAGTGGTGTAGTGGTGTCTTGGTGTAGTGGTGTCTTGGTGTAGTGGTGTCGTGGTGTCGTGGTGTAGTGGTGTAGTGGTGTCTTGGTGTAGTGGTGTCTTGGTGTCGTGGTGTAGTGGTGTCGTGGTGTAGTGGTGTAGTGGTGTCTTGGTGTCGTGGTGTAGTGGTGTCTTGGTGTAGTGGTGTCTTGGTGTAGTGGTGTCGTGGTGTAGTGGTGTAGTGGTGTCGTGGTGTAGTGGTGTAGTGGTGTCTTGGTGTTGTGGTGTAGTGGTGTAGTGGTGTCGTGGTGTCGCCAGTGACAGCGATTATCTGAACCGGTCCTGGGCCTCCCCTAGGTCGACTCAGCCTCAAATGAGTACCGAGCGTTGGATGTTACCAGGTAGCAAGGCCCCACTGAGATGTGTAGCCATCACTACACGTCATGACATCAGCTCAACCACGTGACTGACGTCATCATCGTCATCATCATCATCGCTCTGTGGACATAGACACCCATAGAGACCCACAGAGACTCATAGATACCCATAGACACCCATAGAGACCCACAGAGACTCATAGACACCCATAGACACCCATAGAGACCCACAGAGACTCATAGACACCCATAGAGACCCACAGAGACTCATAGACACCCATAGACCCACAGAGACTCATAGACACCCATAGAGAGTCATAGACACCCATAGAGACCCACAGAGGACTCATAGACACCCATAGAGACCCACAGAGACTCATAGACACCCATAGAGACTCATAGATACCCACAGAGACTCATAGGCACCACAGAGACTCATAGACACCCATAGACCCACAGAGACTCGTAGACACCCATAGACACCCACAGAGACTCATAGACACCCATAGAGACCCACAGAGACTCATAGACACCCATAGAGACCCACAGAGACTCATAGACACCCATAGACCCACAGAGACTCATAGACACCCATAGACCCACAGAGACTCATAGACACCCATAGACCCACAGAGACTCATAGACACCCATAGACCCACAGAGACTCATAGAGACCAATAGACCTACAGAGACTCATAGACACCCATAGACACCCATAGAGACTCATAGACACCCATAGAGACCCACAGAGGACTCATAGACACCCATAGAGACCCACAGAGACTCATAGACACCCATAGAGACCCACAGAGATTCACAGAGACACCCATAGAGACCCACAGAGACTCATAGACACCCATAGACACCCATAGAGGCTCATAGACACCCATAGAGACCCACAGAGACTCATAGACACCCATAGAGACCCATAGAGACTCATAGACACCCATAGAGACCCACAGAGACTCATAGACACCCATATAGACCCACAGAGACTCATAGACACCCATAGAGACCCACAGAGACTCATAGACACCCATAGACCCACAGAGACTCATAGACACCCATAGAGAGTCATAGACACCCATAGAGACCCACAGAGGACTCATAGACACCCATAGAGACCCACAGAGACTCATAGACACCCATAGAGACTCATAGATACCCACAGAGACTCATAGGCACCCACAGAGACTCATAGACACCCATAGACCCACAGAGACTCGTAGACACCCATAGACACCCACAGAGACTCATAGACACCCATAGAGACCCACAGAGACTCATAGACACCCATAGAGACCCACAGAGACTCATAGACACCCATAGACCCACAGAGACTCATAGACACCCATAGACCCACAGAGACTCATAGACACCCATAGACCCACAGAGACTCATAGACACCCATAGACCCACAGAGACTCATAGAGACCAATAGACCTACAGAGACTCATAGACACCCATAGACACCCATAGAGACTCATAGACACCCATAGAGACCCACAGAGGACTCATAGACACCCATAGAGACCCACAGAGACTCATAGACACCCATAGAGACCCACAGAGATTCACAGAGACACCCATAGAGACCCACAGAGACTCATAGACACCCATAGACACCCATAGAGGCTCATAGACACCCATAGAGACCCACAGAGACTCATAGACACCCATAGAGACCCATAGAGACTCATAGACACCCATAGAGACCCACAGAGACTCATAGACACCCATATAGACCCACAGAGACTCATAGACACCCATAGAGACCCACAGAGACTCATAGACACCCATAGAGACCCACAGAGACTCATTTACACCCATAGAGACCCACGGAGACTCGTAGACACCCATAGAGACCCACAGAGACTCATAGACACCCATAGACCCACAGAGACTCGTAGACACCCATAGACACCCACAGAGACTCATAGACACCCATAGACACCCACAGAGACTCATAGACACCCATAGACACCCATAGACCCACAGAGACTCATAGACACCCATAGACCCACAGAGACTCATAGACATCCATAGAGACCCACAGAGACTCATAGACACCCATAGAGACCCACAGAGACTCATAGACACCCATAGACCCACAGAGACTCATAGACACCCATAGACCCACAGAGACTCATAGACACCCATAGACACCCACAGAGACTCATAGACACCCATAGAGACCCACAGAGACTCATAGACACCCATAGAGACCCACAGAGACTCATAGACACCCATAGACCCACAGAGACTCATAGACACTCATAGACCCACAGAGACTCATAGACACCCATAGACCCACAGAGACTCATAGACACCCATAGACCCACAGAGACTCATAGAGACCAATAGACCTACAGAGACTCATAGACACCCATAGACCCACAGAGACTCATAGACACCCATAGACCCACAGAGACTCATAGACATCCATAGACACCCACAGAGACTCATAGACACCCATAGACCCACAGAGAATCAGAGACACCCATAGAGACTCATAGACACCCATAGACCCACAGAGACTCATAGACACCCATAGAGACCCACAGAGACTCATAGACACCCACAGAGACTCATAGACATCCATAGACCCACAGAGACTCATAGACACCCATAGAGACTCATAGATACCCACAGAGACTCATAGGCACCCACAGAGACTCATAGACACCCACAGACCCACAAAGGCTCATAGACACCCACAGACCCACAGAGACTCATAGACACCCATAGAGACTCATAGACACCCATAGACCCACAGAGACTCATAGACACCCATAGAGACCCACAGAGACTCATAGACACCCACAGAGACTCATAGACATCCATAGACCCACAGAGACTCATAGACACCCATAGAGACTCATAGATACCCACAGAGACTCATAGGCACCCACAGAGACTCATAGACACCCACAGACCCACAAAGGCTCATAGACACCCACAGACCCACAGAGACTCATAGACACCCATAGACCCACAGAGACACATAGACACCCATAGACCCACAGAGACTCATAGACACCCATAGAGACCCACATAGACTCATAGACACCCATAGACCCACAGAGACTCATAGACACCCATAGACCCACAGAGACACATAGACATCCATAGAGACCCTCAGAGACTCATAGACACCCATAGACCCACAGAGACACATAGACACCCATAGACCCACAGAGACACATAGACACCCATAGACCCACAGAGACAGATAGACACCAATAGACCCACAGAGACTCGTAGACACCCATAGAGACCCACAGAGACTCATAGACACCCATAACTACCCACAGAGACTCATAGACACCCATAGAGACCTACAGAGACTCATAGACACCCATAGACCCACAGAGACTCATAGACACCCATAGACCCACAGAGACACATAGACATCCATAGAGACCCTCAGAGACTCATAGACACCCATAGACCCACAGAGACACATAGACACCCATAGACCCACAGAGACACATAGACACCCATAGACCCACAGAGACAGATAGACACCAATAGACCCACAGAGACTCGTAGACACCCATAGAGACCCACAGAGACTCATAGACACCCATATCTACCCACAGAGACTCATAGACACCCATAGAGACCTACAGAGACTCATAGACACCCATAGACCCACAGAGACTCATAGACACCCATAGACCCACAGAGACACATAGACATCCATAGAGACCCACAGAGACTCATAGACACCCATAGACCCACAGAGACACATAGACACCCATAGACCCACAGAGACACATAGACACCCATAGACCCACAGAGACAGATAGACACCAATAGACCCACAGAGACTCGTAGACACCCATAGAGACCCACAGAGACTCATAGACACCCATAACTACCCACAGAGACTCATAGACACCCATAGAGACCTACAGAGACTCATAGACACCCATAGAGACCTACAGAGACTCATAGACACCCATAGAGACCTACAGAGACTCATAGACACCAACATCTCCTAGCCACACCCAAATATACAGCAGCAGGCGTCGTCAGGGTTGGGATCGAACCCACGACCTCCTGCAGACCGGGCGAGGTAGTCAACATCTCCCATGCCATCGTTAAGCTACGTGGGGGATCTTTGTTTATTCTCAATGGCTGTGGTCCCTGTGCCCACCCCCCGTGCAGGCCCAGCAGTTTGAGAGGGTCGCAGTGCGCACCGAGCGCCGGATGCTGTGGAGGAACCGTCGCATGAAGCTCATCATCGGCGCCATCATCGTCGCCATCGTCCTCATCGTCGCGGTCGCCATCGCGGTCGCGGTGCACAGGAGCGGCGATGGCGATGGCGGACAAGTTGGGCCCATCTCAACGCCCAGCCCTTGACTCTCGGGCCGTCGAGAGACACGGACGTCGTGGACCCCCCGGGAGACACGGCCATCGTGAACCCCACTAGGAGACACGGCCATCGTGGACCCCACTAGGAGACACGGCCATCGTGAACCCCCCGGGAGACACGGCCATCGTGAACCTCACTAGGAGACACGGCCATCGTGGACCCCCCGGGAGACACGGCCATCGTGGACCCCACTAGGAGACACGGCCATCGTGAACCCCCCGGGAGACACGGCCATCGTGGACCCCCCGGGAGACACGGCCATCGTGAAACCCCACTAGGAGACACGGCCATCGTGGACCCCCCGGGAGACACGGCCATCGTGGACCCCCCGGGAGACACGGCCATCGTGAACCCCACTAGGAGACACGGCCATCGTGGACCCCCCGGGAGACACGGCCATCGTGGACCCCCCGGGAGACACGGCCATCGTGAAACCCACTAGGAGACACGGCCATCGTGAACCCCACTAGGAGACACGGCCATCGTGGACCCCCCGGGAGACACGGCCATCGTGGACCCCACTAGGAGACACGGCCATCGTGGACCCCCCGGGAGACACGGCCATCGTGAACCCCACTAGGAGACACGGCCATCGTGGACCCCACTAGGAGACACGGCCATCGTGGACCCCACTAGGAGACACGGCCATCGTGAACCCCACTAGGAGACACGGCCATCGTGAACCCCACTAGGAGACACGGCCATCGTGGACCCCACTAGGAGACACGGCCATCGTGGACCCCACTAGGAGACACGGCCGTCGTGGACCCCACTAGGAGACACGGCCATCGTGGACCCCCTGGGAGACACGGCCATCGTGAACCCCCTGGGAGACACGGCCATCGTGAACCCCACTAGGAGACACGGCCATCGTGGACCCCACTAGGAGACACGGCCATCGTGGACCCCCTGGGAGACACGGCCATCGTGGACCCCCCGGGAGACACGGCCATCGTGAACCCCACTAGGAGACACGGCCATCGTGGACCCCACTAGGAGACACGGCCATCGTGAACCCCACTAGGAGACACGGCCATCGTGAACCCCCCGGGAGACACGGCCATCGTGAACCCCACTAGGAGACACGGCCATCGTGAACCCCACTAGGAGACACGGCCATCGTGGACCCCCCGGGAGACACGGCCATCGTGGACCCCACTAGGAGACACGGCCATCGTGAACCCCCCGGGAGACACGGCCATCGTGAACCCCACTAGGAGACACGGCCATCGTGAACCCCACTAGGAGACACGGCCATCGTGGACCCCCCGGGAGACACGGCCATCGTGAACCCCACTAGGAGACACGGCCATCGTGAACCCCACTAGGAGACACGGCCATCGTGGACCCCCCGGGAGACACGGCCATCGTGGACCCCACTAGGAGACACGGCCATCGTGGACCCCCCGGGAGACACGGCTATCGTGAACCCCACTAGGAGACACGGCCATCGTGAACCCCACTAGGAGACACGGCCATCGTGGACCCCACTAGGAGACACGGCCATCGTGAACCCCACTAGGAGACACGGCCATTGTGAACCCCACTAGGAGACACGGCCATTGTGGACCCCCCGGGAGACACGGCCGTCGTGGACCCCCCGAGAGACACGGCCATTGTGGACCCCCCAGGAGACACGGCCATCGTGAACCCCACTAGGAGACACGGCCATCGTGGACCCCACTAGGAGACACGGCCATCGTGAACCCCACTAGGAGACACGGCCATCGTGAACCCCACTAGGAGACACGGCCATCGTGAACCCCACTAGGAGACACGGCCATCGTGAACCCCACTAGGAGACACGGCCATCGTGAACCCCACTAGGAGACACGGCCATCGTGGACCCCCCGGGAGACACGGCCATCGTGAACCCCACTAGGAGACACGGCCATCGTGAACCCCACTAGGAGACACGGCCATCCTGAACCCCACTGGGAGACACGGCCATCGTGGACCCCCCGGGAGACACGGCCATTGTGGACCCCACTAGGAGACACGGCCATTGTGGACCCCACTAGGAGACACGGCCATTGTGAACCTCACTAGGAGACACGGCCATCGTGAACCCCACTAGGAGACACGGCCATCGTGAACCCCACTAGGAGACACGGCCATCGTGGACCCCACTAGGAGACACGGCCATCGTGGACCCCACTAGGAGACACGGCCATCGTGGACCCCACTAGGAGACACGGCCATCGTGGACCCCACTAGGAGACACGGCCATCGTGAACCCCACTAGGAGACACGGCCGTCGTGGACCCCACTAGGAGACACGGCCATCGTGGACCCCACTAGGAGACACGGCCATCGTGGACCCCACTAGGAGACACGGCCATCGTGAACCCCACTAGGAGACACGGCCATCGTGGACCCCACTAGGAGACACGGCCATCGTGAACCCCACTAGGAGACACGGCCATCGTGAACCCCACTAGGAGACACGGCCATCGTGAACCCCACTAGGAGACACGGCCATCGTGGACCCCCCGGGAGACACGGCCATCGTGGACCTCACTGGGAGACACGGCCATCGTGGACCCCACTAGGAGACACGGCCATCGTGGACCCCCCGGGAGACACGGCCATCGTGAACCCCACTAGGAGACACGGCCATCGTGAAACCCCTGACCGTTTCTCTCTCAGTGAGTTCACGGTGGCCGTGTCTCTGAGTTCACGGTGGCCGTGTGGCTGAGTTCACGGTGGCCGTGTGGCTGAGTTCACGGTGGCCGTGTGGCTGAGTTCACGGTGGCCGTGTGGCCGAGTTCACGGTGGCCGTGTGGCTGAGTTCACGGTGGTCGTGTGGCTGAGTTCACGGTGGCCGTGTGGCCGAGTTCACGGTGGTCGTGTGGCCGAGTTCACGGTGGCCGTGTGGCTGAGTTCACGGTGGTCGTGTGGCTGAGTTCACGGTGGCCGTGTGGCTGAGTTCACGGTGGCCGTGTGGCCGAGTTCACGGTGGCCGTGTGGCCGAGTTCACGGTGGTCGTGTGGCCGAGTTCACGGTGGTCGTGTGGCTGTGTTCACGGTGGTCGTGTGGCCGAGTTCACGGTGGTCGTGTGGCTGTGTTCACGGTGGCCGTGTGGCTGAGTTCACGGTGGCCGTGTGGCTGAGTTCACGGTGGTCGTGTGGCCGGGTTCACGGTGGTCATTTTAGATTCAATCTACTTGCAGAGTATGCCACCAATGCTATTAAGCTGAAGATTCACCCCCAGTATCCGCAATTCTTCGTGCCTTTTATGTGCAGAATGGTATCGTAAATGTACCTATCTGGTTTTCCACACTTTTTGTACATCCTGATATCTGGAATCGTGTGATATCCTGATGTCAAATCCTGGCATCTGGAATTTTAGTGCCAAACTTTCCTAATATCAGGAATTCTCTTATAAGCAATGTTGATTTCAAGAATATCTCCAATTATTTTAAAAAGCCAACCTCATATCTGGAACCCTGATACCTTGAACCCTGATATCTGGAATCCCTATGTGAATCCTGATATCTGGAATCCTATTAACTTCCACACTGTATAAAGATTGTTGTAGAGGTCACTGTATAATGATTGGTCGCTGAGTCCACCACAGTGTGATGGTGGTGGGGTAGAGTGTAGGTAACCTCCCCATGAGTCCACCAGTGGTCGTGGTGGTGGGGTAGAGTGTGGGTAACCTCCGCATGAGTCCACCAGTGGTAGTGGTGGGGTAGAGTGTGGGTAACCTCCCCATGAGTCCACCAGTGGTCGTGGTGGTGGGGTAGAGTGTGGGTAACCTCCCCATGAGTCCACCAGTGGTCGTGATGGTGGGGTAGAGTGTGGGTAACCCCCCCCATGAGTCCACCAATGGTAGTGGTGGGTAACCCCCCATCTCTTCCTCCCAGACTGCTGCCCCACTGTGGAAGAGGAGACAAAATACTCCTGTATAGCAGCCTCTAGTGGAGGCCACTTCCACCAGCAGTGAGCGAGTGATTGTAATTGATAGCACTTGTTTTCGTCTGAGTCTGCCTAGAGGTAGGGCAAAGCAGGGTTCACATTTCAGGAGTCCATGACTCAGCGCTTAGAGACTCGGGGTCTAGAGACTCGGGGTCTAGAGACTCGGGGTGTAGAGACTCGGGGTCTAGAGACTCGGGGTCTAGAGACTCGGGGTGTAGAGACTCGGGGTGTAGAGACTCGGGGTGTAGAGACTCGGTGTAGAGACTCGGGGTGTAGAGACTCGGGGTCTAGAGACTCGGGGTCTAGAGACTCGGGGTCTAGAGACTCGGGGTCTAGAGAATCGGGGTGTAGAGACTCGGGGTGTAGAGACTCGGGGTGTAGAGACTCGGGGTGTAGAGACTCGGGGTGTAGAGACTCGGGGTCTAGAGACTCGGGGTGTAGAGACTCGGGGTCTAGACACTCGGGGTGTAGAGACTCGGGGTGTAGAGACTCGGGGTGTAGAGACTCGGGGTCTAGAGACTCGGGGTGTAGAGACTGGGGGTGTAGAGACTCGGGGTCTAGAGACTCGGGGTCTAGAGACTCGGGGTCTAGAGACTCGGGATGTAGAGACTCGGGGTCTAGAGACTCGGGGTGTAGAGACTCGGGGTGTAGAGACTCGGGGTGTAGAGACTCGGGGTCTAGAGACTCGGGGTCTAGAGACTCGGGGTCTAGAGACTCGGGGTCTAGAGACTCGGGGTGTAGAGACTCGGGGTGTAGAGACTCGGGGTCTAGAGACTCGGGGTGTAGAGACTCGGGGTCTAGAGACTCGGGGTGTAGAGACTCGGGGTGTAGAGACTGGGGGTGTAGAGACTCGGGGTGTAGAGACTCGGGGTCTAGAGACTCGGGGTGTAGAGACTCGGGGTGTAGAGACTCGGGGTGTAGAGACTCGGGGTCTAGAGACTCGGGGTCTAGAGACTCGGGGTCTAGAGACTCGGGGTCTAGAGACTCGGGGTCTAGAGACTCGGGGTCTAAAGACTCGGGATGTAGAGACTCGGGGTGTAGAGACTCGGGATGTAGAGACTAGGGGTCTAGAGACTCGGGGTGTAGAGACTCGGGGTGTAGAGACTCGGGGTGTAAAGACTGGGGGTGTAGAGACTGGGGGTGTAGAGACTGGGGGTGTAGAGACTCGGGGTGTAGAGACTGGGGGTGTAGAGACTCGGGGTGTAGAGACTCACGGTGTAGAGACTCGGTCTAGAGACTCGGGGTGTAGAGACTCGGGGGTGTAGAGACTCGGGGTGTAGAGACTCGGGGTGTAGAGACTCGGGGTCTAGTAGAGACTCGGGGTCTAGTAGAGACTCGGGGTCTAGTAGAGACTCGGGGGGTGTAGAGACTCGGGGGGTGTAGACACTCGGGGTGTAGAGACTCGGGGTCTAGAGACTCACGGTGTAGAGACTCGGGGTGTAGAGACTCGGGGTGTAGAGACTCGGGGTGTAGAGACTCGGGGTCTAGAGACTCGGGGTCTAGAGACTCGGGGTGTAGAGACTCGGGGTGTAGAGACTCGGGGTGTAAAGACTGGGGGTGTAGAGACTGGGGGTGTAGAGACTGGGGGTGTAGAGACTCGGGGTGTAGAGACTCGGGGTGTAGAGACTCGGGGTGTAGAGACTCGGGGTGTAGACACTCGGGGTGTAGACACTCGGGGTGTAGACACTCGGGGTGTAGACACTCGGGGTCTAGAGACTCACGGTGTAGAGACTCGGGGTGTAGAGACTCGGGGTGTAGAGACTCGGGGTGTAGAGACTCGGGGTGTAGAGACTCGGGGTGTAGAGACTCGGGTGTAAAGACTCGGGGTCTAGAGACTCGGGGTGTAGACACTCGGGGTGTAGACACTCGGGGTGTAGAGACTCGGGGTCTAGAGACTCGGGGTCTAGAGACTCGGGATGTAGAGACTCGGGGTGTAGAGACTCGGGATGTAGAGACTAGGGGTCTAGAGACTCGGGGTGTAGAGACTCGGGGTGTAGAGACTCGGGGTGTAGAGACTCGGGGTGTAAAGACTGGGGTGTAGAGACTGGGGGTGTAGAGACTGGGGGTGTAGAGACTCGGGGTGTAGAGACTGGGGTGTAGAGACTCGGGGTGTAGAGACTCACGGTGTAGAGACTCGGTCTAGAGACTCGGGGTGTAGAGACTCGGGGGTGTAGAGACTCGGGGTGTAGAGACTTGGGGTGTAGAGACTCGGGGTGTAGAGACTCGGGGTCTAGAGACTCGGGGTGTAGAGACTCGGGGTGTAGAGACTCGGGGTGTAGAGACTCGGGGTGTAGAGACTCGGGGTGTAGAGACTCGGGGTCTAGAGACTCACGGTGTAGAGACTCGGGGTGTAGAGACTCGGGGTGTAGAGACTCGGGTGTAGAGACTCGGGGTCTAGAGACTCGGGGTGTAGAGACTCGGGGTGTAGAGACGCGGGGTGTAAAGACTGGGGGTGTAGAGACTGGGGGTGTAGAGACTGGGGGTGTAGAGACTCGGGGTGTAGAGACTCGGGGTGTAGAGACTCGGGGTGTAGAGACTCGGGGTGTAGAGACTCGGGGTGTAGAGACTCGGGGTGTAGACACTCGGGGTGTAGACACTCGGGGTCTAGAGACTCACGGTGTAGAGACTCGGGGTGTAGAGACTCGGGGTGTAGAGACTCGGGGTGTAGAGACTCGGGGTGTAGAGACTCGGGTGTAAAGACTCGGGGTCTAGAGACTCGGGGTGTAGACACTCGGGGTGTAGACACTCGGGGTGTAGAGACTCGGGGTCTAGAGACTCGGGGTCTAGAGACTCGGGGTCTAGAGACTCGGGGTGTAGAGACTCGGGGTGTAGAGACTCGGGGTCTAGAGACTCGGGGTGTAGACACTCGGGGTCTAGAGACTCGGGGTGTAGAGACTCGGGGTGTAGAGACTCGGGGTCTAGAGACTCGGGGTGTAGAGACTCGGGGTGTAGAGACTCGGGGTGTAGAGACTCGGGGTGTAGAGACTCGGGGTGTAGAGACTCGGGGTGTAGAGACTCACGGTGTAGAGACTCACGGTGTAGAGACTCGGGGTGTAGAGACTCGGGTGTAGAGACTCGGGGTCTAGAGACTCGGGGTCTAGAGACTCGGGGTGTAGAGACTCGGGGTGTAGAGACTCGGGGTGTAAAGACTGGGGGTGTAGAGACTGGGGGTGTAGAGACTGGGGGTGTAGAGACTGGGGGTGTAGAGACTCGGGGTGTAGAGACTCGGGGTGTAGAGACTCGGGGTGTAGAGACTCGGGGTGTAGACACTCGGGGTGTAGACACTCGGGGTCTAGAGACTCGGGGTGTAGAGACTCGGGGTGTAGAGACTCGGGGTGTAGAGACTCGGGGTGTAGAGACTCGGGTGTAAAGACTCGGGGTCTAGAGACTCGGGGTGTAGAGACTCGGGGTGTAGACACTCAGGGTGTAGAGACTCGGGGTCTAGAGACTCGGGGTCTAGAGACTCGGGGTGTAGAGACTCGGGGTGTAGAGACTCGGGGTGTAGAGACTCGGGGTGTAGAGACTCGGGTGTAAAGACTCGGGGTCTAGAGACTCGGGGTGTAGACACTCGGGGTGTAGACACTCGGGGTGTAGAGACTCGGGGTCTAGAGACTCGGGTGTAAAGACTCGGGGTCTAGAGACTCGGGGTGTAGACACTCGGGGTCTAGAGACTCGGGGTCTAGAGACTCGGGGTGTAGAGACTCGGGGTGTAGAGACTCGGGGTGTAGAGACTCGGGGTGTAGAGACGCGGGGTGTAAAGACTGGGGGTGTAGAGACTGGGGGTGTAGAGACTGGGGGTGTAGAGACTCGGGGTGTAGAGACTCGGGGTGTAGAGACTCGGGGTGTAGAGACTCGGGGTGTAGAGACTCGGGGTGTAGAGACTCGGGGTGTAGACACTCGGGGTGTAGACACTCGGGGTCTAGAGACTCACGGTGTAGAGACTCGGGGTGTAGAGACTCGGGGTGTAGAGACTCGGGGTGTAGAGACTCGGGGTGTAGAGACTCGGGTGTAAAGACTCGGGGTCTAGAGACTCGGGGTGTAGACACTCGGGGTGTAGACACTCGGGGTGTAGAGACTCGGGGTCTAGAGACTCGGGGTCTAGAGACTCGGGGTCTAGAGACTCGGGGTGTAGAGACTCGGGGTGTAGAGACTCGGGGTGTAGAGACTCGGGGTGTAGAGACTCGGGGTGTAGAGACTCGGGTGTAAAGACTCGGGGTCTAGAGACTCGGGGTGTAGACACTCGGGGTGTAGACACTCGGGGTGTAGAGACTCGGGGTCTAGAGACTCGGGTGTAAAGACTCGGGGTCTAGAGACTCGGGGTGTAGACACTCGGGGTCTAGAGACTCGGGGTGTAGAGACTCGGGGTGTAGAGACTCGGGGTCTAGAGACTCGGGGTGTAGAGACTCGGGGTGTAGAGACTCGGGGTGTAGAGACTCGGGGTGTAGAGACTCGGGGTGTAGAGACTCGGGGTGTAGAGACTCACGGTGTAGAGACTCACGGTGTAGAGACTCGGGGTGTAGAGACTCGGGTGTAGAGACTCGGGGTCTAGAGACTCGGGGTCTAGAGACTCGGGGTGTAGAGACTCGGGGTGTAGAGACTCGGGGTGTAAAGACTGGGGGTGTAGAGACTGGGGGTGTAGAGACTGGGGGTGTAGAGACTGGGGTGTAGAGACTGGGGGTGTAGAGACTCGGGGTGTAGAGACTCGGGGTGTAGAGACTCGGGGTGTAGAGACTCGGGGTGTAGAGACTCGGGGTGTAGACACTCGGGGTGTAGACACTCGGGGTGTAGACACTCGGGGTCTAGAGACTCACGGTGTAGAGACTCGGGGTGTAGAGACTCGGGGTGTAGAGACTCGGGGTGTAGAGACTCGGGGTGTAGAGACTCGGGTGTAAAGACTCGGGGTCTAGAGACTCGGGGTGTAGACACTCGGGGTGTAGACACTCGGGGTGTAGAGACTCGGGGTCTAGAGACTCGGGGTCTAGAGACTCGGGGTGTAGAGACTCGGGGTGTAGAGACTCGGGGTGTAGAGACTCGGGTGTAAAGACTCGGGGTCTAGAGACTCGGGGTGTAGACACTCGGGGTGTAGACACTCGGGGTGTAGAGACTCGGGGTCTAGAGACTCGGGTGTAAAGACTCGGGGTCTAGAGACTCGGGGTGTAGACACTCGGGGTCTAGAGACTCGGGGTCTAGAGACTCGGGGTGTAGAGACTCGGGGTGTAGACACTCGGGGTCTAGAGACTCACGGTGTAGAGACTCGGGGTCTAGAGACTCACGGTGTAGAGACTCGGGGTCTAGAGACTCGGGTGTAAAGACTCGGGGTCTAGAGACTCGGGGTGTAGAGACTCGGGGTGTAGACACTCGGGGTCTAGAGACTCGGGGTGTAGAGACTCGGGGTCTAGAGACTCGGGGTGTAGAGACTCGGGGTCTAGAGACTCGGGTGTAAAGACTCGGGGTCTAGAGACTCGGGGTGTAGACACTCGGGGTCTAGACACTCGGGGTCTAGAGACTCGGGGTCTAGAGACTCGGGGTGTAGAGACTCGGGGTGTAGAGACTCGGGGTGTAGACACTCGGGGTCTAGAGACTCGGGGTGTAGAGACTCAGGGTGTAGACACTCGGGGTCTAGAGACTCACGGTGTAGAGACTCGGGGTCTAGAGACTCACGGTGTAGAGACTCGGGGTCTAGAGACTCGGGTGTAGAGACTCGGGTGTAAAGACTCGGGGTCTAGAGACTCGGGGTGTAGACACTCGGGGTGTAGAGACTCGGGGTGTAGAGACTGGGGGTGTAGAGACTCGGGGTGTAGACACTCGGGGTGTAGACACTCGGGGTCTAGAGACTCACGGTGTAGAGACTCGGGGTCTAGAGACTCACGGTGTAGAGACTCGGGGTCTAGAGACTCGGGTGTAGAGACTCGGGGTGTAGAGACTCGGGGTGTAGACACTCGGGGTGTAGACACTCGGGGTGTAGAGACTGGGGGTGTAGAGACTCGGGGTGTAGAGACTCGGGGTCTAGAGACTCGGGCAGGCTGCGTCACGTGACGTGTTTATTGATCTGCAGGCAGCGTGCAGCAGGGTTGGTTGCTTTCTATTCGAATTGGGGGCTGCTGACCCCGTGGGGGGGGGGGGGGGGGGCTGCTGACCCCGTGGGGGGGGGGGGGGGGCTGCTGACCCCGTGGGGGGGGGGGGGGCTGCTGACCATCGAGCTCAGCTCGACCTCGCGCGGCTTCTGGCTTGGTCACCGCACAAAGACGTCCCGCTTTTCCGATGTGCTTCTGTGGCCGTCTGGAACGCTTCTGCGGCCGTCTGGAACGCTTCTGTGGCCGTCTGGAACGCTTCTGTGGCCGTCTGGAACGCTTTTGCGGCCGTCTGGAACGCTTCTGTGGCCGTCTGGAACGCTTCTGCGGCCGTCTGGAACGCTTTTGCGGCCGTCTGGAACGCTTCTGTGGCCGTCTGGAACGCTTCTGCGGCCGTCTGGAACGCTTCTGCGGCCGTCTGGAACGCTTCTGCGGCCGTCTGGAACGCTCTTCCTTCTCATGTTATGAAGCCACTGGGAGCTGTGATACAGTTTTGAAATCATCTTCTCGACTGGACACTCATTTCTGTCGAACTGCTTGTTGTTGTTGATGTTGTAGTTGTTGTTGTAGTTGTTGCTGTAGTTGTTGTTGCTGTAATTGTTGTAGTTGTTGTTGTAGTTGTAGTTGTTGCTGTAGTTGTTGCTGTTGTTGCTGTAGTTGTTGTTGTTGCTGTAGTTGTTGTAGTTGTTGTTGCTGTAGTTGTTGTTGTAGTTGTTGTTGTAGTTGTTGCTGTAGTTGTTGTTGCTGTTGTTGTTGTAGTTGTTGTTGCTGTAGTTGTTGTTGTTGTAGTTGTTGTTGCTGTAGTTGTTGTTGTAGTTGTTGCTGTAGTTGTTGTTGCTGTTGTTGCTGTAGTTGTTGTTGCTGTTGTTGTAGTTGTTGTTGTAGTTGTTGCTGTAGTTGTTGCTGTAGTTGTTGTTGTTGCTGTAGTTGTTGCTGTAGTTGTTGTTGTTGCTGTAGTTGTTGTAGTTGTTGTAGTTGTTGTTGCTGTTGTTGCTGTAGTTGTTGCTGTAGTTGTTGTTGCTGTAGTTGTTGTTGCTGTTGTTGCTGTAGTTGTTGTAGTTGTTGCTGTAGTTGTTGTTGCTGTTGTTGCTGTAGTTGTTGTTGCTGTTGTTGCTGTAGTTGTTGTTGTAGTTGTTGTTGCTGTAGTTGTTGTTGTAGTTGTTGATGTTGTTGCTGTTGTTGATGTTGTTGCTGTGTTTAGTTTGTTGTCCTCTCCCCACACCTCCATTCACGCGTTTGGCTACGCACGGTGCGCAAAATAAGTTAAATTTATATACTCACACTACACTATACACTACACTATACACTACACTACTATACACTACTATACACTACCCTATACACTACACTATACACTACACTATACACTACTATACACTACACACTACACTATACACTACACTATACACTACTATACACTACACTACTATACACTACACTATACACTACAGTCTACACTACACTATACACTACACTATACACTATTATACACTCCACTATACACTATTATACACTACACACTACTATACACTACAGTCTACACTATACACTACACACTACACTATTATACACTCCACTATACACTTATACACTACACACTACTATACACTACACTATACACTACAGTCTACACTACACTATTCACTACACTATACACTATTATACACCACACTACACTATACACCACTATACACTATTATACACTACACTATACACTACACACTACACTATACATCACTATACACTACACTATACACTACTATACACCACTATACACTATTATACACTACACTACACACTACACTATACACTACACTATACACTACACTATACACTTTTTTTCTTTGGTTCTTTCGGTAAAGTCACGTAGAATGAGAATAAAATAATAAATTGATAAAATAAAATAACAATAATATTCTCACGACGTTTCGGCCACAACACAAGCGGCCTTCATCAGGTGAAGGGGACGAGACTGTCTGGAGGACAGCGCTGGAGTGAGAAAGCCACGCTGAGATCACAACCATTAAGCTGTGTGAGAAGAAACAAAGCGCCCTGACCAAGGAATTAGCATAGAATTTAGCATTGAAATGGCTGAGTGATTAGCTTGTGACTGGTCAGACCACCAAGATTATATGGCCTTCCAAAGATACACAAAGAAGATACACCCCTTCGTCCCATCGTTTCTACTATCAACTCCCCCACCTATAAACTGGCACGTTTTCTTGCTGATATACTGCGACCTTTCACTGGAAAAACCACCTCTGCGGTACTAAATTCTACTCACCTGGTATCGACAATCAAAGGCATTTCCCTGTCCCCAGACGACCTGCTTGTCAGTTTTGATGTGGTGTCCTTGTTCACCAAAGTCCCGGTACCTGACACCATCGCTATCATTGAAGACCTGGTTCATCAAGGACTGCACACTGATGTACCCCCCCTGGTGAGACATTGCTTAACCAACACATACTTCACCTGGAATGGAACTTTCTACAAACAAACTGAGGGCACCCCAATGGGCTCCCCCCTATCTCCGGTTGTAGCCAACGTATTCATGGAAAAATTTGAAACTGACGCCATCCAGACTGCCACTCTACGCCCGACCTTATGGAAGAGGTACGTGGATGACACCTTTGTCATCTGGCCACATGGCCAGCCTGCTCTAGACCAATTCCGCGACCACATCAATTCCATACACCCAGCCATCAGATTTACCATGGAAGTCGAAAAAGATGGCAAACTACCCTTTTTGGATGTCTTAATTAAAAGGAGACATGATGGTTCAATGAGCCACTCTGTCTACAGGAAAGCTACCCATACAGATGCTTACTTGAAACCGGATTCCCACCACCATCCATCCCAGAAGAACTCCCTCATAAAGACTCTATACCATAGAGCCCAATGCATTTCCGACCAGGAACACATTACCAGTGAAGTAAAGCATGTACACCAGGCTCTCAGGGCTAATGGTTACTCCGACTACACAATCCGCAAAGCCATCACTCCAGTCATGAAGAAGGATCCTCTTGTGGAGCCACTCAAAACCATCACCTTACCCTACATTGCAGGGGTCACTAAAAAGATCTCCAAAATCCTGAATAAACACAAGATCCAGGTCCGATTCAACACAGTACATCAAATCCGTGATTTAGTTCCATCTGTAAAAGATGCTGTTCCAGACATACAGTACCCGGGCGTTTACAAACTAAAGTGCCTCTGTGGTAGTAGCTACATTGGAGAAACCAAACGACATATCTCGGACCGCATCCGCGAACATAAAGCAGACTTGAAACACGGTAGAACGAACTCCTCTGCCGTGGCAGATCACTGTTATAATTCAGTGGGCTCACATGACATTGACTTCTCCAAGACGGAGGTTCTTTGCAAACCAACCGGCTACCATGAGAGATTCGTTCATGAGGCCATTCACATATACAAGCACAGAGACAATTTCAACCGAGAAGATGGATTCTGGCTTAGTAACCATTGGAAAGATGTTTGAAACCATTTCCGTTCTTAATTAATTGTATTTTACGATGACCTTCAGACCGCAGCTCTTTCGCCAGCATTGCCTCTTAATACCTCTCACACCACGGTTAATGGTATGGTTTTACAACATGGAGTATACTAGGGCCTCGCAGCTGTCTCTCTCACCCTCCTCTGTTCCGACCATGGACGAACTCGTCCGTCTGAACGGGGCCCGTAGCTATCCGTGGTGCTAAAGTTGAGGGTAAAAATCTACCCATTTTTTCGCCATATAGCATTGTGATATATAACGACTTATTGTTGGTAGCTTAGCTGATTGGAGAATATAGAGTTTATTGATAACATTAAGGTAATTTATATTTTAGTTTTTTATTGGTTCACTATATAGTACTGTGAATAGCTCAGATGTGTAGGCCTTGACTTCAACATAGTCATTTCTGTGACCAGTCACTAGCTAATCACTCAGTTATTTCAATGCTAAATTCGCCTAGTTATTTCAATGCTAAATTCTCCTGTTTGATTTGTACTAAGTGCCTCGGTGAATGTGTATGCTCTGACTTTAACGTAGCTATTTCTGTGACCAGTTACAAGCTAATCACTCAGCAATTTCAATGCTAAATTCTATGCTAATTCCTTTGTCAAGGGGTGCCTCTGCGGATGTGTATGCTTTAACTTAGCTATTTCAATGCTAAATTATATGCTAATTCCTTTATCAAGGGGTGCCTCTGCGGATGTGTATGCTTTAACTTTTAACATAGCTATTTCTGTGACCAGTCACAAGCTAATCACTCAGCCATTTCAATGCTAAATTATATGCTAATTCCTTTGTCAAGGCGCTTTGTTTCCTCTCACACAGCTTAAAGGTCGTGATCTGAACGTGGCTCTTTCACTCCAGCGCTGTCCTACCAGACAGTCTCGTCCCCCTCACCTGATGAAGGCCGCTTGTGTTGTGGCCGAAACGTCGTGAGAATATTATTGCGTTATTTTATTTTATCAATTTATTATTTTATTCTCATTCTACGTGACTTTACCGAAAGAACCAAATAAGATGAATCCTTGCAGTCACGAAAGCTTTAAATCGAAATTTACACTATACACTACACTATACACTACACGATACACTATTATACACTACACTATACACTACACACTACACTATTATACACTACACTATACACTACACACTACACTATTATACACTACACTATACACTACACTATACACTATTATACACTACACTATACACTACAGTCTGCACTACACTATACACCACTATACACTATTATCCACTACACTATACAATACACTATACACTACACTATACACTACACTATTATAAACTACACACTACACTATTATACACTACACTATACACCACTATACACTATTATACACTACACTATACACTACACACGACACTATACACCACTATACACTACACTATTATACACTACCCACTACACTATTATACACTACACACTACACTATACACTATTATACACTACACTATACACCACTATACACTCTTCTTTGGTTCTTTCGGTAAAGTCACGTAGAATGAGAATAAAATAATAAATTGATAAAATAAAATAACACAATAATATCCTCACGACGTTTCGGCCACAACACAAGCGGCCTTCATCAGGTGAAGGGACGAGACTGTCTGGTAGGACTTATTTATTTTATTTTATCAATTTATTATTTTATTCTCATTCTACGTAACTTTACCGAAAGAACCAAAGAAGATGAATCATTGCAGTCATGAAAGCTTTAAATCGAAATTTAACCACTATACACTATTATATACTACACTACACACTACACTATACACCACTATACACTACAATACACTACACTATACACGTATACACTTATACACTACACTTTACACTATTATACACTACACTTTACACTATTATACACTACACTATACAATACACTATTATACACTACACTATACACTACTATACACCGCTATACACTACTATACACTTCACTATACACTAATATACACTATTATACACTACACACTAGACTATACACTACACTATACACCACTATACACTACACTATACACCACAATACACTATTATACACCACTACTATACACTGCACTATACACTACACTATACACTACTATACACCACACTATACACTACAGTATACACTACACTATATATTAAAGTATACACTACACTATACATTACAGTATACACTACACTACAGTATACACAACAGTATACACTACACTATACACCACAGTAAACACTACACTACAGTATACACAACACTATACACTACAGTAAACACTACACTACAGTATACACTACAGTATATACTACAGTATACACTACAGTAAACACTACAGTATACACCTACACTATACACTACAGTAAACACTACACTATACACTACAGTATAAACTACTACAGTATACACTACACTACAGTATACACTACACTATACACTACACTATACACTACAGTATACACTACACTACAGTATAGACTACAGTATACACAACAGTATACACTACACTATACACCACAGTAAACACTACACTACAGTATACACTACAGTATACACAACACTATACACAACAGTATACACTACACTACAGTATACACTACAGTATACGCTACAGTATATACTACAGTATACACTACAGTAAACACTACACTACAGTATACACTACACCATACACTACACTATACACTACAGTATATACTACACTACAGTATACACTACACTATACACTACAGTATACACTACTCTATACACTACACTATACAGTATACACTACACTAAACACTACAGTATACACTACACTACAGTATACACTACACTATACACTACAGTATACACTACAGTATACACAGTAAACACTACACTATACACTACAGTATACACTACAGTATATACTACACTATACACTACTCTATACACTACAGTATACACTATACACTACACTAAACACTACAGTATACACTACACTACAGTATACACTACACTATACACTACAGTATACACAGTAAACACTACAGTATATACTACACTATACACTACTCTATACACTACACTACAGTATACACTACAGTAAACACGCAATGCGTCACAGTGAAGGCGGGGCAAGTTATAAACTCCGCCCACTCATCACAGCGTCACGGTAAAGGCAGGGCAAGTTATAAACTCCGCCCACTCGTCACAGCGTCACAGTGAAGGCGGGGGGCAAGTTATAAACTCCGCCCACTCGTCACAGTAAAGGCGGGGCAAGTTATAAACTCCGCCCACTCGTCACAGTGAAGGCGGGGCAAGTTATAAACTCCGCCCACTCGTCACGGTGAAGGCGGGGCAAGTTATAAACTCCGCCCACTCGTCACGGTGAAGGCGGGGCAAGTTACAAACTCCGCCCACTCGTCACGGTGAGGGCGGGGCAAGTTATAAACTCCGCCCACTCGTCACGGTGAAGGCGGGGCAAGTTATAAACTCCGCCCACTCGTCACAGTGAAGGCGGGGCAAGTTATAAACTCCGCCCACTCGTCACAGTAAAGGCGGGGCAAGGTATAAACTCCGCCCACTCGTCACGGTGAAGGCGGGGCAAGTTATAAACTCCGCCCACTCGTCACGGTGAAGGCGGGGCAAGTTACAAACTCCGCCCACTCGTCACGGTGGATGCGGGGCAAGTTATAAACTCCGCCCACTCGTCACGGTGGATGCGGGGCAAGGTATAAACTCCGCCCACTCGTCACGGTGAAGCCGGGGCAAGGTATAAACTCCGCCCACTCGTCACGGTGAAGGCGGGGCAAGGTATAAACTCCGCCCACTCGTCACGGTGAAGGCGGGGCAAGTTATAAACTCCGCCCACTCGTCACGGTGAAGGCGGGGCAAGTTATAAACTCCGCCCACTCGTCACGGTGAAGGCGGGGCAAGTTATAAACCCCGCCCACTCGTCACGGTGAAGGCGGGGCAAGTTATAAACTCCGCCCACTCGTCACGGTGAAGGCGGGGCAAGTTATAAACTCCGCCCACTCCGCGCAGCGTCGGCTTCGTCCTCCCGGAGCGTTCACGAGGACACGTCACTCGCCCCCTCCCCGTCGACCGCGGCGCCGTCGACGTCACAATTATCAAGATTACTTGCTAAAAGATGACGTCATCACATTGTCTACACTGGTGGTGACGTCACGATTCTGAAGATTTCTTGCAGAGGGATGGCGTCATCCCGTTGCCTCTCCGCTCGGGTGGTGGTGACGTCACGATTCTCACTAGCCACGGGGTGACGTCATCACGTCCACTCGGACGATGACGTTATGATTCTTAAGATCATTGCTGAGGAATGACGGCCACAGCTTGTCTGCACACGGGTGGCGGGAACGTCACGAGCCTGAAGATCATTGTTGGTTCTTTCGGTAAAGTCACGTAGAATGAGAATAAAATAATAAATTGATAAAATAACACAATAATATTCTCACGACGTTTCGGCCACAACACAAGCGGCCTTCATCAGGTGAAGGGACGAGACTGTCTGGAGGACAGCGCTGGAGTGGAAGAAGACACGCTTAGATCACGACATTTAAGCTGTGTGAGAAGAAGAAGACCACGGGCTTTGACAAAGGAATTAGCATAGAATTTAGCATTGAAATGGCTCATTGAAATAGCTAAGTTAAAGTATACACATCCGCAGAGGTACCCCTTGACAAAGGAATTAGCATAGAATTTAGCATTGAAATAGCTGAGTGATTAGTACCTAGTGGTGAGTCTATGGGTCTCTGTGTGATGAGTCTATGGGTCTCTGTGTGATGAGTCTATGGGTCTCTGTGTGATGAGTCTATGGGTCTCTGTGTGATGAGTCTATGGGTATCTGTGTGATGAGTCTATGGGTCTCTGTGTGGTGAGTCTATGGGTCTCTGTGTGGTGAGTCTATGGGTCTCTGTGTGAGTCCACAAGGCCTACTCCCCGTGAAGCCTCCACCTTGGCCTGGCCGAGCCTACCGAAGAGGGAGGCGGGAGAGCGGGCACACGAGCAAGGCGAGGTCGGTAGCAAGGCGAGGTCGGTAGTTGCCTCGGTGAATGTATATGCTCTAACTTTAACATAGCTATTTCTGTGACCAGTTACAAGCTAATCACTCAGCCATTTCAATGCTAAATTCAATGCTAATTCCTTTGTCAAGGCGCTTTGTTTCTTCTCACACAGCTTAAGGTCGTGATCTAAGCGTGGCTTTTTCACTCCAGCGCTGTCCTACCAGTCTCGTCCCTTCACCTGATGAAGGCCGCTTGTGTTGTGGCCGAAACGTCGTGATTTTTTTTTATTTTATTTTCACCTACGTGACTTTACCCAATAGAACCAAAGAGTATGGATCCTCTTCTTTGGTTCTTTCGGTAAAGTCACGTAGAATGAGAATAAAATAATAAATTTATAAAATAAAATAACACAATAATATTCTCACGACGTTTCGGCCACAACACAAGCGGCCTTCATCAGGTGAAGGGACGAGACTGTCTGGTAGGACAGCGCTGGAGTATGGATCCTAGCAGTCACGAAAGCTTTAAATCTAGAAGAGACGCGTCATCACCGCGGCAGCACTCGCGTGGTGACGTCACGATCAAGGGCACCTTGCAAATGACGTCAACGCCGTAGCTTTTTTTTAAAGGCGCCCTTGGGCGGTGTCGCGCTTACAGGCAGTGACGTCACGAGCCGTCATGTCGGCCTCGCTCTTTGCCCGACTCAGAATCCTCCCAGGGACACGAAACATCATCAGCAACATCAGCAGCAACAACAACATCATCAGCAGCAACAACATCATCAGCAGCAGCAGAGGCCGCAGCATCATCATCAGCAGCAACATCAGCAGCAGAGGCCGCGGCGTGCCGGTTCCTCGTCGCCCGCACTCGCAGCTCGCGGCCCCCGACCTCGCCTTGCTCGTGTGCCCGCTCTCCCGCCTCCCTCTTCGGTAGGCTCGGCCAGGCCAAGGTGGAGGCTTCACGGGGAGTAGGCCTTGTGGACTCACACATAGACCCATAGACTCACCACACAGAGACCCATAGACTCACCACACAGAGACCCATAGACTCATCACACAGAGACCCATAGACTCACCACACAGAGACCCATAGACTCATCACACAGAGACCCATAGACTCATCACACAGAGACCCATAGACTCACCACACAGAGACCCATAGACTCATCACACAGAGACACATAGACTCATCACACAGAGACCCATAGACTCATCACACAGAGACCCATAGACTCATCACACAGAGACCCATAGACTCGTCACACAGAGACCCATAGACTCACACAGAGACCCATAGACTCATCACACAGAGACCCATAGACTCATCACACAGAGACCCATAGACTCATCACACAGAGACCCATAGACTCATCACACAGAGACCCATAGACTCATCACACAGAGACCCATAGACTCATCACACAGAGACCCATAGACCAACACAGAGACCCATAGACTCATCACACAGAGACCCATAGACTCATCACACAGAGACCCATGGACTCACACAGAGACCCATAGACTTAACACAGAGACCCATAGACTCACACAGAGATCCATAGACTCACACAGAGACCCATAGACTCACACAGACCCATCACACAGAGACCCATAGACTCGTCACACAGAGACCCGTAGACTCATCACACAGAGACCCATAGACTCATCACACAGAGACCAATAGACTCATCACACACAGACCCATAGACTAACACTGAGACCCATAGACTCATACAGAGATCCATAGACTCACACAGAGATCCATAGACTCACACAGAGACCCATAGACTCACACAGACCCATCACACAGAGACCCATAGACTCATCACACAGAGACCCATAGACTCATCACACGGAGACCCATAGACTCATCACACGGAGACCCATAGACTCATCACAGAGACCGATCACACAGAGACCCATAGACTCACACAGAGACCCATAGACTCACAGAGATCCATAGACTCAGAGACCCATAGACTAAAACAGAGACCCATAGACTCACAGAGATCCATAGACTCATCACACAGAGACCCATAGACTCATCACACAGAGACCCATAGACTCATCACACGGAGACCCATAGACTCATCACACAGACCCATAGACTCATTACACGGAGACCCATAGACTCATCACACGGAGACCCATAGACTCATCACACGGAGACCCATAGACTCATCACACGGAGACCCATATACTCACACGGAGACCCATAGACTCATCACAGAGAACCATAGACTCACACAGACCCACAGAGAACCATAGATTCACACAGACCCACAGAGAACCATAGACTCACACAGACCCACAGAGAACCATAGACTCACACAGACCCACAGAGAACCATAGATTCACACAGACCCACAGAAAACCATAGACACACACAGAGAACCATAGACTCACACAGAGGACCATAGACTCACACAGAGACCCATAGACTCACACAGACCCACAGAGAACCATAGACTCACACAGGCCCACATAGAACCATAGACTCACAGAGAACCATAGACTCACACAGACCCACAGAGAACCATAGACTCACACAGACCCACAGAGCACCATAGACTCACACAGACCCACAGAGAACCATAGACTCACACAGAGAACCATAGACTCATACAGACCCACAGAGAACCATAGACTCACTCAGACCCACAGAGAACCATAGACTCACACAGACCCACAGAGAACCATAGACCCACAGAGAACCATAGACTCACACAGACCCACAGACAACCATAGAGTCATCACTCACCACCGACTCACTACACAGAGACCCACAGACTCACCCCACTGAAAACCTCTTTCCTGCCATTCCTCGTTCGTCTCCCTTCTCCCACCCTCCCTCCCTCTCCCCCACTCTCTCCCCCACCCTCTCCCTGCCTCTCCCCCACCCTCTCCCTGCCTCTCCCCCACTCTCTCCCTCCCTCTCCCCCACACTCTCCCCCACCCTCTCCCCCACACTCTCCCTCCCTCTCCCCCACTCTCTCCCCCACCCTCTCCCCCACCCTCTCCCTGCCTCTCCCTGCCTCTCCCCCACCCTCTCCCCCACACTCTCCCTGCCTCTCCCCCACACTCTCCCTGCCTCTCCCCCAATCTCTCTCCCACTCTCTCCCTCCCTCTCCCCCACACTCTCCCCCACCCTCTCCCCCACACTCTCCCTGCCTCTCCCCCACACTCTCCCTGCCTCTCCCCCACACTCTCCCTCCCTCTCCCCCACCCTCTCCCCCACTCTCCCTCCCTCTCCCCCACCCTCTCCCCCACTCTCCTTCCCTCTCCCCCACACTCTCCTTCCCTCTCCCCCACACTCTCCCTCCCTCTCCCCCACCCTCTCCCTGCCTCTCCTTCCCTCTCCCCCACCCTCTCCCCCACTCTCCCCCCCCCTCTCCCCCTGCCCCTCCCGGCCAGGCTGGACGAGGCTCGCTCTTGGCTGGTGAACGACGAGCTGGCCCTCGTGTTCCCCGTCGTGGAGGGAATCCCCCACCTCACCGCCGAGGACGCTCGCAAAATCACGGACGCGGAATCCGACTCGGATTCCCCAGCAAAGTCCGGGGCGGACCGGCCCGCAGGCTCGGAGCCCGGAGCGACCGAGCCGCGGTAGAGGAGGAGGTTCGAACGCGACGGGGCCGCCCCGGTTAATACTGCGGGGTGCGTATCGTGAGCCGTGCTCAACAATCCCCCCCACACACACACACCCCGTGTCCATCGCCTTGTGCACGGTAAAGATCCCGTGACATTCGTAAGGAGGGGGTGAGCGGGGTAGGTGAGTGGGTGGGCGAGTGAATGAGTCCGTGGGTGGGTGAGTGAATGAGTCCATGGGTGGGTGAGTGAATGAGTCCGTGGGTGGGTGAGTGGGTGGGTGAGTGCATGAGTGGGCGAATGAGTGCGTGATTGGGTGGGTGAGTGGGCGAGTGACTGAGTGCATGAGTCGGTGGGCGTGTGAATGAGTGCGTGAGTGGGCGAGTGAGTGGGTGATTGGGTGGGTGAGTGGGCGAGTGAATAAGTGGGCGAGTGAATGATTCCGTGGGTGGGTGAGTGAATGAGTGCGTGATTGGGTGGGTGGGTGTGCGAGTGAATGAGTGAGTGGGTGAGTGAATATGTGCATGGGTGGGCGAGTGATTGAGTTAGCGAATGGGCGAGTAGAGCGAGTGGTGTGTGAATGGGTAGGCGAGTGCATGGGTAGACAGGTGAATGAGTGAATGGGTGGGGGTGGGTGAGCGGGTTAATGAGTGGTTGGGTGAGTGATTGGGTGAGTAAGTGGGTGAGTGAGTGGTTATCACTGGGGGTGACTGGATGGTTATCACTGGGGGTGAGTGGTTATCGCTGCGGGTGAGTGGGTGGGTGGGTGAGTGGTTATCCCTGGGGGTGAGGGGTTAGCTGAGTGGTTATCACTGGGGGTGAGCGGGTAGGTGAGTGGTTATTACTGTGGGTGAGGGGGTAAGTGGGTGAGTGGTTATCACTGGGGGTGAGTGGTTATCACTGGGGGTGAGGGGTAGGTGAGTGGTTATTACTGTGGGTGAGTGGTTATCACTGTGGGTGAGTGATTATCACTGTGGGTGAGTGATTATCACTGTGGGTGAGTGATTATCACTGGGGGTGAGGGGGTGGGTGAGTGGTTATCACTGTGGGTGAGTGGTTATCACTGTGGGTAAGTGGGTGAGTGGTTCTCACTGTGGGTGGGTGAGTGGGTGGGTGAGTGGTTATCACTGTGTGGGTGAGTGGGTGGGTGGGTGAGTGGGTGGGTGAGTGGGTGGGTGAGTAGTTATCACTGTGGGTGAGTGGGTAGGTGAGTGGTTATCACGGTGGGTGGGTGAGTGGGTGGGTGAGTGGTTATCACTGTGGGTGAGTGGGTGGGTGAGTGGTAATCACTGTGGATGAGTGGTAATCACTGTGGATGAGTGGTTATCACTGTGGATGAGTGGTTATCACTGTGGGTGAGTGGTTATCACTGTGGGTGAGTAAGTGGGTGAGTGGTTATCACTGTGGGTGAGTGATTATCACTGTGGGTGAGTAAGTGGGTGAGTGGTTATCACTGTGGGTGGGTGAGTGGGTGAGTGGGTGGGTGAGTGGTTATCACTGTGGGTAAGTGGGTGAGTGGTTATCACTGTGGGTGGGTGAGTGGGTGGGTGAGTGGGTGGGTGGGTGAGTGGGTGGGTGGGTGAGTGAGTGGGTGGGTGGGTGGGTGAGTGGGTGGGTGGGTGGGTGAGTGGGTGGGTGGGTGGGTGAGTGGGTGGGTGGGTGGGTGAGTGGGTGGGTGGGTGGGTGAGTGGGTGGGTGGGTGGGTGAGTGAGTGGGTGGGTGGGTGAGTGAGTGGGTGAGTGAGTGAGTGGGTGGGTGAGTGGTTATCACCGTGGGTGAGTGGTTATCACTGTGGGTGGGTGAATGGGTGGGTGGGTAGGTGAGTGGGTGGGTGGGTGAGTGGGTAGGTGAGTGGGTGGGTGGGTGAGTGAGTGGGTGGGTGGGTGGGTGAGTGGGTGAGTGAGTGGGTGAGTGAGTGGGTGAGTGAGTGGGTGGGTGAGTGAGTGGGTGGGTGAGTGGTTATCACCGTGGGTGAGTGGTTATCACTGTGGGTGGGTGAATGGGTGGGTGGGTAGGTGAGTGGGTGGGTGGGTGAGTGGGTAGGTGAGTGGGTGGGTGGGTGAGTGAGTGGGTGAGTGGGTGGGTGAGTGGGTGGGTGAGTGGGTGAGTGAGTGAGTGGGTGAGTGGGTGGGTGAGTGGGTGGGTGAGTGGGTGGGTGAGTGGGTGGGTGAGTAGGTGGGTGAGTGGTTATCACCGTGGGAGTGACCCCCGGGGGTCACCACCAGGAGAGGCCCGAGACTCGGGGCATCTCCTGGCTAAGCAATCAAAGTGTGCAGTGTAAGTTGCCATCCCTGACATGATTTCCTGTCTCCATCTGTGCGGCTCTCCCCCCCCACCCCCGTGCTATGTTTAATCTCTAGACGCAACTCAGCAGCGGCGAAATATTTGATTGATGCATTCTGAAAAAGGGCCACTGCCTGAAACGTTGCCTGTTTATTATTTGCCTTTAAGGCCACACGCTCTGTGGTGTTGTCGGACGTGCCAAGTTGTTATTCAGCAGCAGTCGCGTCTCTCTGTCTCCCTGACTCCCTGTCTCTCTCCCTGTCTCTCTCCCTGTCTCTCTCCCTGTCTCTCTCCCTGTCTCTCTCCCTGTCTCTCCCTGTCTCTCTCCCTGTCTCTCTCCCTGTCTCTCGCTCTGTCTCTCTCCCTGTCTCCCTGTCTCTCTCCCTGTCTCTCTCCCTGTCTCCCTGTCTCTCTCCCTGTCTCTCTCCCTGTCTCTCTCCCTGTCTCTCTCCCTGTCTCCCTGTCTCTCTCCCTGTCTCCCTGTCTCTCTCCCTGTCTCCCTGTCTCTCTCCCTGTCTCCCTGTCTCCCTGTCTCTCTCCCTGTCTCCCTGTCTCTCTCCCTGTCTCCCTGTCTCCCTGTCTCTCTCCCTGTCTCCCTGTCTCTCTCCCTGTCTCCCTGTCTCTCTCCCTGTCTCCCTGTCTCTCTCCCTGTCTCCCTGTCTCTCTCCCTGACTCCCTGTCTCTCTCCCTGTCTCCCTGTCTCTCTCCCTGTCTCCCTGTCCCTCGCTCTGTCTCTCTCCCTGTCTCTCTCCCTGACTCCCTGTCTCTCCCTGTCTCTCTCCTTGTCTCTCTCCCTGTCTCTCTCCCTGTCTCTCTCCCTGTCTCTCTCCCTGTCTCTCTGTCTCCCTGACTCCCTGTCTCTCTCCCTGTCTCTCTCCCTGTCTCTCTCTCTCCCTGTCTCCCTGTCTCTCCCTCCTTGTCTCTCTGTCTCCCTGTCTCTCTCCCTGTCTCTCGCTGTCTCTCGCTCTGTCTCTCTCCCTGTCTCTCTGTCTCCCTGACTCCCTGTCTCTCTCCCTGTCTCCCTGTCTCTCGCTCTGTCTCTCCCTCCTTGTCTCTGTCTCCCTGTCTCTCTCGCTGTCTCTCTCCCTGTCTCCCTGTCTCTCGCTCTGTCTCGCTCCCTGTCTCCCTGTCTCTCTCCCTGTCTCCCTCCCTGTCTCTCTCCCTGTCTCCCTCCCTGTCTCCCTGTCTCTCTCCCTGTCTCTTGCTCTGTCTCTCTCCCTGTCTCTCTCCCTGTCTCTCTGTCTCTCTCCCCGTCTCTCTCTCGCTCCGTCTCTCTCCCTGTCTCTCCCCCCGTGTCTCTCTCCCCGTGTCTCTCTCTCTGTCTCTCCCCGTGTCTCTCTCCCCGTGTCTCTCTCTCCGTGTCTCTCTCTGACTCTCTCCCCGTGTCTCTCTCCCCGTGTCTTTCTCTCTGTCTCTCCTCGTGTCTCTCTCCCCGTGTCTCTCTCCCCGTGTCTCTCTCTGACTCTCTCCCCGTGTCTCTCTCCCCGTGACTCTCTCCCCGTGTCTCTCTCCCCGTGACTCTCTCTGACTCTCTCCCCGTGTCTCTCTCCCCACAGCCATGCCGGTGCTGCCCCCTCTCTCGACGCTCCTCCCCGTGTCTCTCTCCCCGTGACTCTCTCCCCGTGTCTCTCTCTGACTCTCTCCCCGTGTCTCTCTCCCCGTGTCTCTCTCACTGTGTCTCTCTCCCCGTGTCTCCCGTGTCTCTCTCCCCGTGTCTCTCCCCCCGTGTCTCTCTCCCCACAGCCATGCCGGTGCTGCCCCCTCTCTCGTCGCTCCTCCCCGTGTCTCTCTCCCCGTGTCTCTCTCTGACTCTCTCCCCGTGTCTCTCTCCCCGTGTCTCTCTCACCGTGTCTCTCTCCCCGTGTCTCCCCGTGTCTCTCTCCCCGGGTCTCTCCCCCCGTGTCTCTCTCCCCACAGCCATGCCGGTGCTGCCCCCTCTCTCGACGCTCCTCCCCGTGTCTCTCTCGACGCTCCTCCCCGTGTCTCTCTCCCCGTGACTCTCTCCCCGTGTCTCTCTCCCCGTGTCTCTCCCCCCGTGTCTCTCTCCCCACAGCCATGCCGGTGCTGCCCCCTCTCTCGACGCTCCTCCCCGTGTCTCTCTCGACGCTCCTCCCCGTGTCTCTCCCCCCGTGTCTCTCTCCCCACAGCCATGCCGGTGCTGCCCCCTCTCTCGACGCTCCTCCCCGTGTCTCTCTCGACGCTCCTCCCCGTGTCTCTCTCCCCGTGACTCTCTCCCCGTGTCTCTCTCCCCGTGTCTCTCTCCCCGTGACTCTCTCCCCGTGTCTCTCTCTGACTCTCTCCCCGTGTCTCTCTCCCCGTGTCTCTCTCCCCGTGTCTCTCTCCCCACAGCCATGCCGGTGCTGCCCCCTCTCTCGACGCTCCTCCCCGTGCTTCCCGTGCTGCTTCCCGCCTGCTCCCTGCCGCTGCTCCCCGCGTGCGCCCTGCTGCGGGGCTGCGATGGCGGCTGCACCTCCCCCTCGGGGGGCGTCTCCCCGTGCCACGCGGCGCTTCTGCTCGCCCTCGCCCTGCCCCTGCTGCTGGCCCTGCGGCTGGGCCTCTGGCTCGGCCTCAAGCTCTTCCGGCACAACTGAAAGCGGCGACGGGCTGAGCCTGAAGACGCGGACGTTGGGGGAGCGACGGGAGAATCAACGGGAGAAGCAGTAGGAGAAGCAGCGGGAGAAGCAACGGGAGAAGCACGGGAGAAGCAACGGGAGAAGCACGGGAGAAGCAGCAGGAGAAGCAACGGGAGAAGCACGGGAGAGGCAGTGGGAGAAGCACGGGAGAAGCAACGGGAGAAGCAGTAGGAGAAGCAACGGGAGAAGCACGGGAGAAGCAGTGGGAGAAGCAGTGAGAGAAGCAGTGAGAGAAGTAACGGGAGAAGCAGGAGAAGCAACGGGAGAAGCAGTAGGAGAAGCAACAGGAGAAGCACGGGAGAAGCAGTGGGAGAAGCAGTGAGAGAAGCAGTGAGAGAAGTAACGGGAGAAGCACGGGAGAAGCAGTAGGAGAAGCAACGGGAGAAGCAGTAGGAGAAGCAACGGGAGAAGCACGGGAGAAGCACGGGAGAAGCAACGGGAGAAGCACGGGAGAAGCACGGGAGAAGCGTGCGTGGAGAATGGCCCAGCGGGCCGTGGCGGTCGTGTTGACGAGTCTCTGGGGGCTTCATTTGCCGCTGCCGCTGCCGCCGCTACCACCGCTGCCGCGTTCTCGCGTTGACAAATTAAAATCAGCCCCACACCTTCGCTGCAGCCTGAGTGTTTATTGTCCACAGCCTGACGCCCAGATTCCGTGAGTCTCAGGACCCTGCACCTGGGGCGGTGGTGGTGGTGGCGGCGGCGGTGGCGGCGGTGATGGTGGTGGCGGTGATGGTGGTGGCGGTGATGGTGGTGGCGGTGATGGTGATGGTGGTGATGGTGGTGGTGGTGATGGTGGTGATGGTGGTGGTGATGGTGATGGTGGTGATGGTGGTGGTGGTGATGGTGGTGGCGGTGATGGTGGTGGCGGTGATGGTGGTGATGGTGGTGATGGTGGTGGTGGTGGTGGTGATGGTGGTGATGATGGTGGTGATGGTGGTGATGGTGGTGGTGATGGTGATGGTGGTGATGGTGGTGGTGATGGTGGTGGTGATGGTGATGGTTGTGGTGGTGGTGATGGTGGTGATGGTGGTGGTGATGGTGGTGATGGTGGTGGTGATGGTGGTGATGGTGATGGTGGTGATGGTGGTGATGGTGGTGATGGTGATGGTGGTGATGGTGGTGATGGTGGTGGTGGTGATGGTGATGGTGGTGATGGTGGTGATGGTGGTGGTGATGGTGGTGATGGTGGTGGTGATGGTGATGGTTGTGGTGGTGGTGATGGTGGTGGTGGTGATGGTGGTGGTGATGGTGGTGATGGTGGTGGTGATGGTGGTGGTGGTGGTGGTGATGGTGGTGGTGATGGTGGTGGTGGTGGCGGCTTCCCCATTGCCCCCCGTCTGGTGCCTGCTCCGGCATCGTGGGGACCCCACGGTGCCCTCGCGGCTCTCCAGCCACGCCGCCCTGACGGTGACCCCGCCCTGACCCCGCCCTGACCCCACCCTGACCCCACCCTGACCGTGACCCTGCCCTGACCGTGACCCCGCCCTGACCGTGACCCTGACCCCGCCCTGACCGTGACCCCACCCTGACCCCGCCCTGACCGTGACCCTGACCCCGCCCTGACCGTGACCCCACCCTGACCCCGCCCTGACCGTGACCCTGACCCCGCCCTGACCGTGACCCCGCCCGGGACGGTCTCCGTCTCGCCCCCCCCTCCCTACGAATCGTCGTAGGCGGCCGGGCGAGCGAGGGGCTGCTCCTGGCCGCTCCGCCTCCACGAACCCCCGACCTTGGTCCACCTCGCGGGGGGCGCCCCCCCACCGCGGTCTTCTCCCCCCACTCCTCCGTCCCAGCGCCCGGAATCTGCGGAAGACCCGGACCGGGAAGTCGGCGCCGGAGCCCGGAACGAGCTCCCGCCGCTCGATGTCCCCGCATCGCGCTCCGCGCCTCCGGCTCCGTTCGCAAAATCGCCGTCGGAGCGGGCCGACCCGTCCTCTCGCTCCGGGTACCCCCGTCTCGTTGCTGCCTCCGAAAGGGACTGCCTCCTCTTCGCCCTCTTCGCCCTCTTCCTCGTCCTCCTCGTCCTCCACTCCTCCCCCCACCTCCTCCTCGTCTCCCCGCCCATCTTCTCCGAGTCCCCGCGGACCATCTCGGGGCCCGGGGGCGCTCGTCGTCCCGAAGGTTCGGCCGACGACGCCCGTTTGGGGGGAACGTCTCCCGCCGCCGTTTCGCGAGCCTCCACGTTTTTTCGGCCGGGCAATTCCCGCCGTGGGTGAGGGTTGGGGCGAGGGTTGGGGCGAGGGTTGGGGTGAGGGTTGGGGCGAGGGTTGGGGTGAGGGTTGGGGTGAGGGTTGGGGTGAGGGTTGGGGTGAGGGTTGGGGCGAGGGTTGGGGTGAGGGTTGGGGTGAGGGTTGCGGTGAGGGCCGGAATCCACGCCCGGAGCTGGGGCCTGGTTTTGCCTGGGCCTGGCCACCGAGCCGTGGGGCCCTCTCCGGAGTTTTCTGTGCAGCCGCACGGTCTTGAGCTGCAGCGCCTCGAACTCGGCCAGCAGAGCCTCCACCTCCGAGTGATGCTGCGCCGACGTTGGGGTGTGAGGGTGTGTGATCGTCGTGCGGTGTGATGAGAGTGTCGTGTGAGTGGGGTAGTGTGTGTATGGTGAGTGTGGAGAGTGTATGTATGTGAGTGGAGTGTGGTGTACGTGAGTGGAGTGTGTGGATAGTGTGTGTATGTGAGTGTGGTAGTGTGTGATGTGTGTATGTTGAGTGTGGAGTGTATGTATGCGAGTGTCGTGTGAGTGGGGTAGTGTGTGTGTATGGTGAGTGTGGAGAGTGTATGTATGTGAGTGGAGTGTGGTGTACGTGAGTGGAGTGTGGAGTGTGTGAGTGCGAGTGTGGATAGTGTGTGTATGTGAGTGTGGTAGTGTGTGATGTGTGTATGTTGAGTGTGGAGTGAGTGTGGAGTGTATGTATGCGAGTGGAGTGTGGCGTACGTGGGTGTGGTGTGGAGTGTGTGAGTGCGAGTGTGGTATAGTGTGTGTAGATGAGTATGGTGTGAGTTGTGTGTGTATATGTGGGTGTGGTAGTGTGGAGTGTGTGTGTATGTGAGTTTGGTGTGTGTGTATATGTGGGTGTTGTAGTGTGGAGTGTGTGTGTATGTGAGTTTGGTGTGTCTATATGAGTGTGGTAGAGTGTGATGTGTGTATGTGAGTGGTAGAGTGTGATGTGAGTATGGTGTGTGTGTGGAGTGAGTGTGATGTGTGTATGTGAGTATGGTGTGTGGAGTGTGTGTATGTGAGTATGGTGTGTGTGTGTAATGAGTATGGTGTGTGTGTATATATGGTGTGTGTGTGTAATGAGTATGGTGTGTGTATATATGGTGTGTGTGTATATATATGGTGTGTGTGTATCTGAGTATGGTGTGTGTGAGTGTGTGTGCATGTGAGTATGGTGTGTGTGTGTGAGTATGGTGTGTGTGTGGAGTGTGTGGAGTGTGTGGAGTGTGTGTGTGTGGAGTGTGTGGAGTGTGTGTGGAGTGTGTGTGTGTGTGGAGTGTGGAGTGTGTGGAGTGTGTGTGTGTGGAGTGTGTGTGTGTGTAGGGAGAAGGGAGTGAAGGGGTAAAGGGACAAAGTTACAAGAATGCCGTTATTGTCGCGCGAGACGGGGGGTGGGTGGCCAGCCCGGTACGGGTACAGGTGGTGGTTTTTCCACTGCTTACTCGCCGATCCGGAACCAAATCGTTGGGACGCGGGATCACCGCATCTCAGCCACACGGCCACCGTGAACCCCGCCACACGACCACCGTGAACTCGGCCACACGACCACCGTGAACTCAGCCACACGACCACCGTGAACACAGCCACACGGCCACCGTGAACTCAGCCACACGGCCACCGTGAACTCGACCACACGGCCATCGTGAACCCAGCCACACGACCATCGTGAACCCAGCCACACAGTCAATATGAACCCGGCCACCCGGCCATCGCGAACCTGCATCTCGTTGTCGTCGTCCTCCTCCTCAGGCTGTGTGTGGCTGCGAGGCAGGCAGCAGCGTAGCCACGAGCGGCCTCCACTCATCCTGCAGTCAACGGCCGGCACGGGTCACCACCGCTGTTTTTCCACTGGCTCCTTGCCGAACCGAGCCAGCACCGAACCAGAACCAGTCCTGCGGTCACCGCACGCGGCACGGGTAACCACAGCTGTGTTTTTTCCCACTAGAAATTAGCGGCAATAAATTACTACATTTGAATAAATAAATGAAACGTAAGACACTAAGCTGGTTTACCCCGTTTTTTTTTACTGTTTCACGACCATTAAAGCTTGTTAAAGTATATTCTTGATTCTTTCGGTAAAGTCACCACGTAGAAGGGGAACAATAAAATAATAAACCAATAAAATTCTCACGACGTTTCGACTGCAACACAAGCAATCATCATCAGGTGTGAAAAACAGCAAGAAACGTCGTGAGAATTTAATTGTTTTATATTTTTATTATTTTATCGTTTCCCTTCCACGTGGTGACTTTACCGAATGAACCAAGAATATGAATCCCTGCAGTCACGAAAGCTTTAAATCCAAAACTTGTTAAAGTATTTGAGCATTCGATGCCACGATACCAGAGAACCACAAGTTCAATTCCTGCTCATGGCGAGAGAATATCTGAACCCTCCCTTAGGTCGACTCAGCCTTAAATGAGTACCTGGTGCAGCGTGTAAAAGATCAGCACTGGGGAGAGACAAAGACGGCCGGGCGTGGGGTTATTAGCCACCATTTGTGGCCTTAAATATACATCGGCGACGTTTCGGGCAATTGCCCCTTCACAAGAAAGTTAAGTGAAACAGATGCCACTGCAGTTGCTAAATGTTACCGCGTCCGTGCCAGGCTAGGTGCACCCAGCATCTCACCATACGCAAAAAAATATAATTTGTGAAGGGGCATCGCTTGAAACGTCGGCTACTGTATATAAACTTGACACGTTAAGGCCAGACGGCCACGGAATTGGTTATTTGTGCGGAAATTGATTCAATGTTGCAAACAGATGCGCGTGAATGCGACTTGTATATGAAGTAAAACACCCGTATATAAGCGCTAACCGCATACAATCACGTTCAAATTGCACAACAAACGCCCGCGTCGCCGCGTGAAATGAGCCCGAAATGATGACATTTCCCTCACAAACGCGGCCAAAACGAGACATTAAAGGCCAAGTTTACCTCGTGAAAGTCTCAACTTTTGACCGCCGATTTAAAACCAATAGCGGGGTAGCAGCCGCAACCGTTACCGTTTTGGCGGGAAAACTTCACCCCCCCCCCCGCGCATGCGCACACGGGACCACAGCGCGTGAACGGCCGTGACGTTGAGACGTACGGTACCTTTACCTTTTTGGCGGGAAAACTTCAACCCACCCCGCTCCCCGCGCATGCGCACATGGGACCACAGCGCGTGCACGGCCGTGACGTTGAGACGTACGGTACCATTATGAGACCTCCTTTGCCAGAAACAAGATATAAGAATAGGTTTTACCCTTTTAACTGGCACAAAAACTGACACCTTTATTCAAGGCATCATGTTTGCAATAACCACAACACAAGCAGTCAAAATGCAAACAAAAAAGACAACTCTGATAATAATATGCACTGTCCTTGAATTTGATTGGTCCACACCCGAGACAGCTTTTCTTAGAGCCTAGTCTCCATTGGTGTTGGACCAGAAGACGCCAAAAGGCGTACAACTCAAAAACAGCGCACTCTCAGAGCATTGAGGGCTCGGGGTGAGCATTAACATTATGAGACCTCCTTTGCCAGAAACAAGATATAAGAATAGGTTTTACCCTTTTAACTGGCACATTTTAGGTTTGCATTTTGACTGCTTGTGTTGTGGTTATTGCAAACATGCCTTGAATAAAGGTGTCAGTTTTTGTGCCAGTTAAAAGGGTAAAACCTATTCTTATATCTTGTTTCTGGCAAAGGAGGTCTCATAATGTTAATGCTCACCCCGAGCCCTCAATGCTCTGAGAGTGCGCTGTTTTTGAGTTGTACGCCTTTTGGCGTCTTCTGGTCCAACACCAATGGAGACTAGGCTCTAAGAAAAGCTGTCTCGGGTGTGGACCAATCAAATTCAAGGACAGTGCATATTATTATCAGAGTTGTCTTTTTTGTTTGCATTTTGACTGCTTGTGTTGTGGTTATTGCAAACATGCCTTGAATAAAGGTGTCAGTTTTTGTGCCAGTTAAAAGGGTAAAACCTATTCTTATATCTTGTTTCTGGCAAAGGAGGTCTCATAATGTTAATGCTCACCCCGAGCCCTCAATGCTCTGAGAGTGCGCTGTTTTTGAGTTGTACGCCTTTTGGCGTCTTCTGGTCCAACACCAATGGAGACTAGGCTCTAAGAAAAGCTGTCTCGGGTGTGGACCAATCAAATTCAAGGACAGTGCATATTATTATCAGAGTTGTCTTTTTTGTTTGCATTTTGACTGCTTGTGTTGTGGTTATTGCAAACATGCCTTGAATAAAGGTGTCAGTTTTTTGTGCCAGTTAAAAGGGTAAAACCTATTCTTATACGTACGGTACCGTTACCTTTTTGGCGGGAAAACTTCAACCCCCCCCTCCCCGCGCATGCGCACACACGACCACAGTGTAGTATATAGTAGTGTATAGTATTCTTAGTTCTTTCGGTAAAGTAACGTTGAAGGGAAACAATAAAATAATAAAATATATATAAAACAATAAAAATTCTCACGACGTTTCGACCATAACACAAACGGTCGTCATCAGGTGTGTCGGTTTGCATACATGTATTTATTTGTAAACGGGTTTATGTATTTAAAAAAAACCTTTAGCGCCACGCGCAGCGATATTGCAGTTTATTTAGAAGGACGAGTCCATCTATGTTCTGAAAAGAGGAGGGGGGAGACGAAAAATTAATGTATGCTGTCTGAAAGCCACCGTAAGCGTGAACAATCAATTAAGACCTGAAATGGTTTATCAAATCTTTCCAATGATTGCTAAGCCAGAATCCATCTGCTCGGTTGAAATTGTCTCTGTGCTTGTATATGTGGATAGCCTCATGAACGAATCTCTCATGGTAGCCAGATGGCTTACAAAGAACCTCTGTCTTGGAAAAGTCAATGTCATGTGAGCCTACTGAATTAGAACAATGATCCGCCACGCCCGAGGTGTTGGTCCTACCGTGTTTAAGGTCTGCTTTGTGTTCACGAATGCGGTCCGAGACATGGCGTTTGAATTACTGCAGTCACGAAAGCTTTAAATCAAAAAGTAGTGTATAGTGTCATAGTGTAGTGCATAGTAGTGTATAGTGTATTATATAGTCGTGTATAGTGTAGTGTACAGTAGTGTATAGTTTAGTGTACAATAGTGTAATGTAGTTTATAGTCGACGGTAAAATTCTCATTCTCAAAATCACAGCCACGCAAGGTGCTGGTGGGGGGATCGTGAATCGATTCACAGCGTGGTGAACCGCTGCGTCGATCCATGGATCGAGCCAAGCCACCATCATCCGTCATACTAAGTTGCAAAACTGGCATCGAGCAAACAAAAGCATGACGCTCTACGCATATGACGTCAAATGAACGTAAAACGTGGTTTCATACATACAAATACATGACGTCATAACAGGTATCGTCGAATCGCGACGCAAAACGCTTCCGGTGTGCGCGGATGACGTCACGGCGCTCTGAGCCAATCGGAGGCGGCGTTACTGGCAGGCAGCGGAGGGCTGGCGGGGCGCGGTCTCGTGGGCACGCGCGGTCGTTCTGCAGCCTCGCGCGGGCTTCACGCGGCCCAGGTGAGGCGGGAGAGGCGGAGCGGTGGGGGGGCGGTGGGGGGGCGGTGGGGGGGCGGGTGGGGGGGCGGTGGGGGAGCAGTGGGCGGGGGGGGGGAGCAGTGGGCGGGGGGGGGGAGCAGTGGGCGGGGGGGGGGAGCAGTGGGCGGGGGAGCAGTGGGCAGTGGAGGGGCAGTGGCGGAGCAGTGGGGGGGCAGTGGGGGAGCAGTGAGAGCGGTGAGGGAGCAGTGGGGGAGCAGTGGGGGCAGTGGGGGAGCAGTGACAGACCAGTGAGGGAGCGGGAGAGTGACTGGGTGAGTGGGAGAGTGACTGAGAGAGCATTGACAGAGAGTGACTGGGTGAGTGGTGGAGTGACTGGGTGAGCTGGAGAGTGACTGGGTGAGCGGGGGAGTGACTGGGTGAGCTGGAGAGTGACTGGGTGAGCGGGGGAGTGACTGGGTGAGCGGGGGAGTGACTGGGTGAGCTGGAGAGTGACTGGGTGAGCGGGGGAGTGGACTGGGTGAGCGGGGGAGTGACTGGGTGAGCTGGAGAGTGACTGGGTGAGCTGGAGAGTGACTGGGTGAGCGGGGGAGTGACTGGGTGAGCTGGAGAGTGACTGGGTGAGCGGGGGAGTGACTGGGTGAGCGGGGGAGTGACTGGGTGAGCGGGGGAGTGACTGGGTGAGCTGGAGAGTGACTGGGTGAGCGGGGGAGTGACTGGGTGAGCGGGGGAGTGACTGGGTGAGCTGGAGAGTGACTGGGTGAGCGGGGGAGTGACTGGGTGAGCGGGGGAGTGACTGGGTGAGCTGGAGAGTGACTGGGTGAGCTGGAGAGTGACTGGGTGAGCGGGGGAGTGACTGGGTGAGCTGGAGAGTGACTGGGTGAGCGGGGGAGTGACTGGGTGAGCGGGGGAGTGACTGGGTGAGCGGGGGAGTGACTGGGTGAGCTGGAGAGTGACTGGGTGAGCGGGGGAGTGACTGGGTGAGCGGGGGAGTGACTGGGTGAGCTGGAGAGTGACTGGGTGAGCGGGGGAGTGACTGGGTGAGCGGGGGAGTGACTGGGTGAGCTGGAGAGTGACTGGGTGAGCTGGAGAGTGACTGGGTGAGCGGGGGAGTGACTGGGTGAGCTGGAGAGTGACTGGGTGAGCGGGGGAGTGACTGGGTGAGCGGGGGAGTGACTGGGTGAGCGGGGGAGTGACTGGGTGAGCTGGAGAGTGACTGGGTGAGCGGGGGAGTGACTGGGTGAGCGGGGGAGTGACTGGGTGAGCTGGAGAGTGACTGGGTGAGCGGGGGAGTGACTGGGTGAGCGGGGGAGTGACTGGGTGAGCTGGAGAGTGACTGGGTGAGCTGGAGAGTGACTGGGTGAGCGGGGGAGTGACTGGGTGAGCTGGAGAGTGACTGGGTGAGCGGGGGAGTGACTGGGTGAGCGGGGAGTGACTGGGTGAGCGGGGGAGTGACTGGGTGAGCTGGAGAGTGACTGGGTGAGCGGGGGAGTGACTGGGTGAGCGGGGGAGTGACTGGGTGAGCTGGAGAGTGACTGGGTGAGCGGGGGAGTGACTGGGTGAGCGGGGGAGTGACTGGGTGAGCTGGAGAGTGACTGGGTGAGCTGGAGAGTGACTGGGTGAGCGGGGGAGTGACTGGGTGAGCTGGAGAGTGACTGGGTGAGCGGGGGAGTGACTGGGTGAGCGGGGGAGTGACTGGGTGAGCGGGGGAGTGACTGGGTGAGCTGGAGAGTGACTGGGTGAGCGGGGGAGTGACTGGGTGAGCGGGGGAGTGACTGGGTGAGCTGGAGAGTGACTGGGTGAGCGGGGGAGTGACTGGGTGAGCGGGGGAGTGACTGGGTGAGCTGGAGAGTGACTGGGTGAGCGGGGGAGTGACTGGGTGAGCGGGGGAGTGACTGGGTGAGCTGGAGAGTGACTGGGTGGGCGGGGGAGTGACTGGGTGAGCTGGAGAGTGACTGGGTGAGCGGGAGAGTGACTGGGTGAGCGGGGGAGTGACTGGGTGAGCGGGAGAGTGACTGAGTGAGCGGGGGAGTGACTGGGCGAGCGGGGGAGTGACTGGGTGAGCGGGAGAGTGACTGGGTGAGCGGGGGAGTGACTGGGTGAGCTGGAGAGTGACTGGGTGAGCGGGAGAGTGACTGAGTGAGCGGGGGAGTGACTGGGTGAGCGGGGGAGTGACTGGGTGAGCTGGAGAGTGACTGGGTGAGCGGGGGAGTGACTGGGTGAGCGGGGAGAGTGACTGGGTGAGCGGGGGAGTGACTGGGTGAGCTGGAGAGTGACTGGGTGAGCGGGGAGTGACTGGGTGAGCGGGGGAGTGACTGGGTGAGCGGGGGAGTGACTGGGTGAGCTGGAGAGTGACTGGGTGAGCGGGGGAGTGACTGGGTGAGCGGGGGAGTGACTGGGTGAGCTGGAGAGTGACTGGGTGAGCTGGAGAGTGACTGGGTGAGCGGGGGAGTGACTGGGTGAGCTGGAGAGTGACTGGGTGAGCGGGGGAGTGACTGGGTGAGCGGGGGAGTGACTGGGTGAGCGGGGGAGTGACTGGGTGAGCTGGAGAGTGACTGGGTGAGCGGGGGAGTGACTGGGTGAGCGGGGGAGTGACTGGGTGAGCTGGAGAGTGACTGGGTGAGCGGGGGAGTGACTGGGTGAGCGGGGGAGTGACTGGGTGAGCTGGAGAGTGACTGGGTGAGCGGGGGAGTGACTGGGTGAGCGGGGGAGTGACTGGGTGAGCGGGCGAGTGACTGGGTGAGCGGGGGAGTGACTGGGTGAGCTGGAGAGTGACTGGGTGAGCGGGAGAGTGACTGGGTGAGCGGGGGAGTGACTGGGTGAGCGGGAGAGTGACTGAGTGAGCGGGGTAGTGACTGGGCGAGCGGGGGAGTGACTGGGTGAGCGGGAGAGTGACTGGGTGAGCGGGGGAGTGACTGGGTGAGCTGGAGAGTGACTGGGTGAGCGGGAGAGTGACTGAGTGAGCGGGGGAGTGACTGGGTGAGCGGGGGAGTGACGGGGTGAGCGGGAGAGTGACTGGGTGAGCGGGAGAGTGACTGAGTGAGCGGGGGAGTGACTGGGTGAGCGGGGGAGTGACTGGGTGAGCGGGAGAGTGACTGGGTGAGCGGGGGAGTGACTGGGTGAGCGGTGGAGTGACTGGGTGAGCGGTGGAGTGACTGGGTGAGCGGTGGAGTGACTGGGTGAGCGGGAGAGTGACTGGGTGAGCGGGGGAGTGACTGGGTGAGCGGGGGAGTGACTGGGTGAGCGGGAGAGTGACTGGGTGAGCGGGAGAGTGACTGGGTGAGCGGTGGAGTGACTGGGTGAGCGGGAGAGTGACTGGGTGAGCGGGAGAGTGACTGGGTGAGCGGGGGAGTGACTGGGTGAGCGGGGGAGTGACTGGGTGAGCGGGGGAGTGACTGGGTGAGCGGGGGAGTGACTGGGTGAGCGGTGGAGTGACTGGGTGAGCGGTGGAGTGACTGGGTGAGCGGGAGAGTGACTGGGTGAGGGGGAGAGTGACTGAGGGATCGGGAGAGTGACTGGGTGAGCGGGGGAGTGACTGGGTGAGTGGTGGAGTGACTGAGGGAGCGGTGGAGTGACTGGGTGAGTGGGAGAGTGACTGGGTGAGCGGTGGAGTGACTGGGTGAGTGGTGGAGTGACTGGGTGAGCGGTGGAGTGACTGGGTGAGCGGAGGAGTGACTGGGTGAGCGGCAGAGTGACTGGGTGAGTGGTGGAGTGACTGGGTGAGCGGGAGAGTGACTGGGTGACCGGGAGAGTGACTGGGTGAGCGGTGGAGTGACTGGGTGAGCGGTGGAGTGACTGGGTGAGCGGGGGAGTGACTGGGTGAGTGGTGGAGTGACTGAGTGAGCGGTGGAGTGACTGGGTGAGCGGGAGAGTGACTGGGTGAGTGGGAGAGTGACTGGGTGAGCGGGGGAGTGACTGGGTGAGCGAGGGAGTGACTGGGTGAGCGGGGGAGTGACTGGGTGAGCGGGGGAGTGACTGAGGGAGCGGTGGAGTGACTGGGTGAGCGGGAGAGTGACTGGGTGAGCGGGAGAGTGACTGGGTGAGTGGTGGAGTGACTGGGTGAGCGGGAGAGTGACTGGGTGAGCGGTGGAGTGACTGAGGGAGCGGTGGAGTGACTGGGTGAGCGGCGGAGTGACTGGGTGAGCGGGGGAGTGACTGGGTGAGCGGTGGAGTGACTGAGGGAGCGGTGGAGTGACTGGGTGAGCGGGGGAGTGACTGGGTGAGCGGTGGAGTGACTGAGGGAGCGGTGGAGTGACTGAGGGAGCGGTGGAGTGACCGACTGACTGACTGACTGACCGAGTGAGCAGGTGAGCGAGGCCGACAATGTCCAGCTCGGAGGAGGTCCTGCTGCTGGTCTCACACGTGCGGTACAGAAAGCAGGACGGGAGCCTGTACCTCATGGCGGGTCGCCTGGCATGGGGAGCCCGTGGCACCCACCGCTTCACCGCCAGCATCGACTACGCAGACATACAGAGTGGGCACACGCTCACCCACACGCTCACCCACACGCTCACCCACACGCTCACCCACACGCTCACCCACCCGCTCACCCACACGCTCACCCACACGCTCACCCACACGCTCACCCACACGCTCACCCAGCCACACGCTCACCCACACGCTCACCCAGCCACACGCTCACCCACACACTCACCCACACGCTCACCCACACGCTCACCCACATGCTCACCCAGCCACACGCTCACCCACACGCTCACCCAGCCACCCACTCACCCAGCCACACGCTCACCCACACGCTCACCCACACGCTCACCCACACGCTCACCCACACGCTCACCCAGCCACCCACTCACCCACACGCTCACCCACACGCTCACCCACACGCTCACCCACACGCTCACCCACACGCTCACCCAGCCACACGCTCACCCACACGCTCACCCAGCCACACGCTCACCCACACACTCACCCACACGCTCACCCACACGCTCACCCACACGCTCACCCAGCCACACGCTCACCCACACGCTCACCCAGCCACCCACTCACCCAGCCACACGCTCACCCACACGCTCACCCACACGCTCACCCAGCCACCCACTCACCCACACGCTCACCCACACGCTCACCCAGCCACCCACTCACCCACACGCTCACCCACACGCTCACCCACACGCTCACCCACATGCTCACCCACACGCTCACCCACACGCTCACCCACACGCTCACCCACCCACTCACCCACCCACTCACCCACTCACTCACCCACTCACCCACTCACTCACCCACTCACTCACCCACTCACCCACCCACTCACTCACCCACTCACTCACCCACTCGCTCACCCACTCGCCTGCCCGCCCACTCACTCACCCACTCACTCACCCACTCACTCACCCACTCTCTCACTCACCCACCCACTCACTCACCCACCCACTCACTCACCCACCCACCCACTCACCCACTCACTCACTCACCCACCCACTCACTCACTCACCCACTCACTCACCCACTCACTCACTCACCCATCCACCCACTCACCCCCTCACCCACCCACCCACCCACTCACCCGCTCACCCACTCACCCACCCGCCCACCCGCCCGCCCCCCACGCAGGCCAGAAGATCACCCCGGACGGCAGGGCCAAGGTTCAGCTCCAGGTGATCACGCACGGCGGCGAGGCCACCACCTTCCACTTCACGGGGGGCCCCGCGGGGGGCGGGGAGCAGCCGCCCGCCTCCTCGGCGGGGGGGGGCGGCGGGGCCCCCCCCGGCCGTGGGGGGCGGTTCGGCGGCCGCGGCGTCTCGCGACCGCGACTCCGTCAAGGAGCTGCTGCAGCAGCTGCTGCCTCGCTTCAAGCGCAGAGCCAACCAGGAGCTGGAGCACAAGAACCGGTACTGACCCCTCCCCGCCCCGCCCAGGCCGTCAGGGCGAGCGCCGTCCGCGGGCGGCGCCGGCGGCCGCCTTTGTCTCCCCGGTGGCGATGTTTACTACGCAGCCGCTAGCTACTCGGTTGAGGCCGGAGTAGACCTAGGGGAATCCCGGGATCCGTTCAGATCCTCGTCAACCCCGCCGGCGTTGGTGGCCGTGAGCGGGAGTCGAACTTCGGTGGCCGGGTTCGTGGCGCGGTGCTGACCGCTGCACCGTCTATCCCCATGCCGTGTGCTCACGTGGTGCTACAGTAGATAACTACTGTCACGTGGTGCTACAGTAGATAACTACTTGTCACGTGGTGTTACAGTAGATAACTACTGTCACGTGGTGTTACAGTAGATAACTACTGTCACGTGCTGCTACAGTAGATAACTACTTGTCACGTGGTGCTACAGTAGATAACTACTTGTCACGTGGTGTTACAGTAGATAACTACTGTCACGTGGTGCTACAGTAGATAACTACTGTCACGTGGTGTTACAGTAGATAACTACTTGTCACGTGGTGCTACAGTAGATAACTACTGTCACGTGGTGTTACAGTAGATAACTACTGTCACGTGGTGTTACAGTAGATAACTACTTGTCACGTGGTGTTACAGTAGATAACTACTTGTCATGTGGTGCTACAGTAGATAACTACTTGTCACGTGGTGCTACAGTAGATAACTACTTGTCACGTGGTGTTACAGTAGATAACTTTGTCACGTGGTGTTACAGTAGATAACTACTTGTCACGTGGTGTTACAGTAGATAACTACTTGTCATGGGGTACAGGAGGCTGTGGGTCCTGACTAGAGATGTTGACTACCTCGCCTGGTCTACAGGAGGTCGTGGGTCCTGACGAGAAATGTTGACTACCTCGCCTGGTCTACAGGAGGTCGTGGGTCCTGACTAGAGATGTTGACTACCTCGCCTGGTCTACAGGAGGTCGTGGGTTCGATCCCGACCCTGACGATGCCTGCTGCTGTCTCTTTGTGTGTGGCCATGAGATGTTGACTATCTCGCCTGGTCTACAGGAGGTCGTGGATTCGACCCCTGTCTGTGTGGAGTCTGCGTCTCTCTCCCCGTAGATTTGTCTCCGTGTCCTCCTCCGGCTTTCCCCCCCACGTTTAGAATCAACGTCACCGCACGTTCAGAGGAGTTGGTGGTGATGTGAATGTCCACACGGTGGTGGTGGTGATGTGAATGTCTACACGGTGGTGGTGATGTGAATGTCCACACGGTGGTGGTGGTGATGATGTGAATGTCCACACGGTGGTGGTGATGTGAATGTACACACGGTGGTGGTGGTGATGTGAATGTCCACACGGTGGTGGTGGTGGTGATGTGAATGTCCACACGGTGGTGGTGGTGGTGATGTGAATGTCTACACGGTGGTGGTGGTGATGTGAATGTCCACACGGTGGTGGTGGTGATGATGTGAATGTCCACACGGTGGTGGTGATGTGAATGTCCACACGGTGGTGGTGGTGATGATGTGAATGTCCACACGGTGGTGGTGATGTGAATGTCCACACGGTGGTGGTGGTGGTGATGTGAATGTCCACACGGTGGTGGTGGTGGTGATGTGAATGTCTACACAGTGGTGGTGGTGATGTGAATGTCCACACGGTGGTGGTGGTGATGATGTGAATGTCCACACGGTGGTGGTGATGTGAATGTACACACGGTGGTGGTGGTGATGTGAATGTCCACACGGTGGTGGTGGTGGTGATGTGAATGTCCACACGGTGGTGGTGGTGGTGGTGATGTGAATGTCCACACGGTGGTGGTGGTGATGTGAATGTACACACGGTGGTGGTGGTGGTGATGTGAATGTCCACACGGTGGTGGTGGTGATGTGAATGTACACACGGTGGTGGTGGTGATGTGAATGTACACACGGTGGTGGTGGTGGTGGTGATGTGAATGTCCACACGGTGGTGGTGGTGATGATGTGAATGTCCACACGGTGGTGGTGGTGGTGATTATGTGAATGTCCACACCGTGGTGGTGATGTGAATGTACACACGGTGGTGGTGGTGGTGATGTGAATGTCCACACGGTGGTGGTGGTGATGTGAATGTACACACGGTGGTGGTGGTGATGTGAATGTACACACGGTGGTGGTGGTGGTGATGGTGATGTGAATGTCCACACGGTGGTGGTGGTGGTGATGTGAATGTCCACACGGTGGTGGTGGTGCTATCAGCCACGTGGGTGAGCTGTTGCCATTGTGATTGCCAGGTCGCTGGTCTGAATAAGAGCCACACAACTCAGTGGGGCCTGACCTGATAAAATTCAACGTGGTTTAGTCGTTTGTTGTTTAAGCAATGTAGGTGCTTAATATATGTACGCGGTCATGGGCCTCCCCTAGGTAGAGTCGGCCTTAAATGAGTTCCCGATGCGATGTGTAACCATGAGCCGCGGAGAGAGACAAAGGTGGCCGGGCGGGCGTGGTGCTGGCCACCCACCCCCTCTGTGTGTGCCACAGTGCCGGGAGCCTTCACAGGCGCTGCTGCTGCTGCTCGCTACTCACAGCACTTGCCCCAGCAGTCTTCATATGTACCACAGGTAATGCATGCAAATGTGTGCTATGGTATGTTAATGTAAGTTTATGCTAATTTATGGTAATGTGTGCAGGCTGCTGCAGCAGGACCCAGTGCTCTTCCTGCTGTACAAGGAGCTGGTGGTGGGGCACGTGATCTCGGCCGAGGAGTTCTGGGCCAATCGGATCGCGAGCGGCGGAGCCGAAGGCCCCTCCCCCTCCCCCCAGACCGTGGGGGTCTCCGCAGCATTCCTGGTGAGGGTTCACGGTGGTCGTGTGGCTGAGTTCACGGTGGCCGTGTGGCTGTGTTCACGGTGGCCGTGTGGCTGAGTTCACGGTGGTCGTGTGGCTGAGTTCACGGTGGTCGTGTGGCTGAGTTCATGGTGGCCGTGTCTCTGTGTTCACGGTGGTCGTGTGGCTGAGTTCACGGTGGCCGTGTGGCTGAGTTCACGGTGGCCGTGTGGCTGAGTTCACGGTGGCCGTGTCTCTGTGTTCACGGTGGCCGTGTGGCTGAGTTCACGGTGGTCGTGTGGCTAAGTTCACGGTGGTCGTGTGGCTGAGTTCACGGTGGCCGTGTCTCTGTGTTTACAGTGGCCGTGTGGCTGTGTTCACGGTGGCCGTGTCTCTGTGTTCACGGTGGTCGTGTGGCTGAGTTCACGGTGGTCGTGTGGCTGAGTTCACGGTGGTCGTGTGGCTGAGTTCACGGTGGCCGTGTCTCTGTGTTCACGGTGGCCGTGTCTCTGTGTTCACGGTGGCCGTGTGGCTGTGTTCACGGTGGTCGTGTGGCTGAGTTCACGGTGGTCGTGTGGCTGAGTTCACGGTGGCCGTGTGGCTGGGTTCACGGTGGTCGTGTGGCTGAGTTCACGGTGGCCGTGTCTCTGTGTTCATGGTGGTCGTGTGGCTGAGTTCACGGTGGCCATGTGGCTGAGTTCACGGTGGCCGTGTGGCTGAGTTCACAGTGGCCATGTGGCTGAGTTCACGGTGGCCGTGTGGTCGAGTTCACGGTGGTCGTGTGGCTGAGTTCACGGTGGCCGTGTGGCTGAGTTCACGGTGGCCGTGTGTGGATGTCTACTATTTTACTGTCTCCCCGCGTGTCCCCGCGTGTCCCTGTGTCTCCCAGGCGGATGTGCGTCCCCAGGCTGACGGCTGTAATGGCCTCAAGTACAACCTGACCAATGACATCATCCAGTCCATCTTCACTACTTACCCCGCGGGTAGGACACGGGGAGACACGGGGAGACACGGGGGGACATGGGGAGACACGGGGAGACACGGGAGACACGGGGAGACACGGGGAGACACGGGGGGACACGGAGGGGACACGGAGGAGACACGGGGGGGACACGGGAGGGACACAGGGAGACACGGGGAGACACGGGGAGACACGGGAGACACGGGGGGGGGACACAGGAGACACGGGGAGACACGGGGAGACACGGGGAGACACGGGGGGGGACACAGGAGACACGGGGGGGGACACGGGAGGGACACGGGGAGACACGGGGAGACACGGGGAGACACGGGGGGGGACATGCAGGGTCACTCTGGGACATGTGGGGACGTCCAGGGACATGCTGGGACACTATCTCCCCTGTGTGAGTTAATGGCTTTCCATGTGAGTCTGGGTCTATGCGAGTCTCCTCCCTCCATCTCCCTCCCTGTCACCCCCCCAGTGAGAGAGAAGTTTGTGGGCAACGTCCCGCACGCGATGACGGAGCGCGAGTTCTGGACGCGCTTCTTCCAGTCCCACTACTTCCACCGCGACCGCCTCAGCTCCGGCAGCCAGGACATCTTCTCGGAGTGTGCCAAGCAGGACGAGAGAGGTGGGGGGGTGTGTACGTGTGTGTGTGTGTACGTGTGTGTGTACGTGTGTGTGTGTGTGTGTACGTGTGTGTGTACGTGTGTGTGTGTACATGTGTGTGTACGTGTGTGTACGTGTGTGTACGTGTGTGTGTACGTGTGTGTGTACGTGTGTGTACGTGTGTGTGTACGTGCGTGTGTGTACGTGTGTGTGTACGTATGTGTGTACGTGTGTGTACGTGTGTGTGTACGTGTGTGTGTACGTGTGTGTGTGTACGTGCGTGTGTGTACGTGCGTGTGTGTACGTGTGTGTACGTGTGTGCGTGTGTGTGTGTGTACGTGTGTGTGTGTGCGTGTGTGTGTGTACGTGTGCGTGTGTGTGTGTGCGTGTGTGTGCGTGTGTGTACGTGTGTGTGTGTACGTGTGTGTGTACGTGTGTGTGCGTGTGTGTGTGTGTGTACGTGTGTGTGTACATGTGTGTGTACGTGAGGCGAGGAGTGGAGGTCGTGGTTACTTATGCCCCCACTGAAGACGAACATCCGTGGAGGGATGCAGGCAAAGCCGATGAGTCAGATGCCTTCTATGACCTGTCACAGGTGCTGGCTAAAGTGGCCCTTCGGGGTAGAGTCATCTTGTTGGGTGACTTCAATGCCTGAGTTGGTCATGATGCTGGCACCTGTTCTGGAGTGATTGGAGGGCATTGGCCAGATCAGCTCAATAACAACGGTAGGAGGCTGCTAGATGTTTGTGCAGCCCATGGGCTTGTAATTACCAACACGCTGTTCCGGCATCGGCGCATCCACACAACATCATGGATGCATGCCGGGTCCAAGCAAGAACATCTGCTGAACTACATAGTGACGGACCAGCGGATGCGAGCCCATGTGCTTGACACCAGGACTTACCGTGGAGCTGATCTGCCATCTGACCATCAACTAGTCATCTGTAAGATGCGCCTGCCATTCTTCCACTCCGGTGGTGGGTGTACTCCCAGGACCCCATTCCAACCTAAAGTGGCCTGGTCTCAGTTATCTGATGAAAGTTGCAAGCGAGAATTTCATCATCGCTTGCGGCTGGGATTGGCATCGTCCCCGACTCCTCCTGATGTCGAGGGTAAATGGGCGAGGTTTAGGACCGTCACTCATGCTGCTGCAATGGCTACTTTGGGTATGTGGTCCAGACCTCCCCAGAGACCCTGGCTGACAGAGGAGGTGTCCAGGATGGTTGAGAAAAAGCGACAGGCCCACTGTCATCGGCTACAGAATCCCACGTCAGAGAATGAGGAGGCTTACCGCAGCCTTCGCTCGGAGAGCTGTGAGGCGCTGCAAGGATGGGTGGTGGTCGCGGGTTGCTGAGGAGATGGAGTCTGCCTCAGTGGCCCGTGATCACAAATCTCTATTTAACCCCATCAAAAAAGTAACCTGCAGCGCCACACCTATTACCATCATTAGGGGAAAAAACGGTGATCCAATCTCCGACCCCCAGAAACAGGTTTGCAGATTTGCTGAGCATTTCTGTGAGGTCCTGGGGGAGGGAAAATCCCTCAGCCAGGAAAACATCGTGACACAAAGTGAGGATGACCCTGCTGAGGCTGCAGTGCCTCAAATATTGGAAGAAGTCACCCCCTGTGAGTGGCTGGCTGAGGTGCCATCTGTTGAGGAAGTACTGAAGGCGATCCGGAGTCTGAGACCAGGAAAGGCACCGGGTAGAGACGGTCTCCCAAGCGAAATGCTGAGAGAGGGTGGCGTTTGTGCACAGACTGCCCTATATGACATCATAACAACAGTCTGGACCACTGGACAGGTTCCGCAGGATTGGAAGGATGCCCTGGTGGTCCCCCTTTTTAAGAAGGGGGACCGCACAGACTGTAACAACTACAGGGGCATCTCACTCAGTGTGCCGGGAAAGGTCCTGGCAAGGATTATTCAACATCGCCTTGCCAGGCACGCTGAGGAGAGGCTTGCGGAGCCCCAATGCGGTTTCAGGAAAGGGCGGTCCTGCACAGATGCCATATTTTCTGTCCGTCTGCTACAGCAGAGGTGTAGGGAATTCCAACAAGACCTACATCTCTGCTTTATTGACCTGGTCAAGGCCTATGATACCATCAGTAGGCCTGGGCTCTGGGTTGTTCTTCGTGCTTTTGGAGTCCCTGACCCTCTGCTCACAATCATTAAGGACCTTCATGATGGTGAGCGGGCCCGGGTAAAACTACGTGGCCGGGAGTCAGAGCCATTCCCTGTACACCTTGGGGTGCGACAGGGATATCCTCTGGCTCCCACATTATTTAACATCTATTTTGATCACATAGTTCGTGAAGTCTTCAATAGCTGTACTGGGGGAATCTCCATTTGGTACAGATATAATGGGAGGCTGATCGATGCCCGGGTGCGGTCAAGGGATGGCTCCCTATTGCTCAACCACGTTATGTATGCCGATGATTTGGTAATAGTTGCTCATTCAGAGGAGAAGTTGGAAACGCTGCTGCTGAGACTGGAGTGTGCCACTAAGAGATGGGGCCTTCCCACCAGCCCCACCAAAACTAAGCACCTGCCTGGGTATTTTGTACCATCGGACACTCCACCCCCACAACACTCAATCGGTGATGGGGCAGTTGTGGAGAGAGTGGAGAGTTTCCTATACCTGGGCAGTGTGCTTATGACCGGCTCCAGTTTAACAGCAGAGGTCTCACTCCGAATCAGTCGAGCGGCAATATCTTTTCATCGGTTGCGTAACGCTGTGTGGAAGCTACCTGGTCTGTCGCTCCGCACTAAGCTTCAGGTCTTCTCGGCCACGGTCATTCCCTCCCTTCTCTACGCTTGCGAAACATGGACCCCCTTAATGGAGCATCTTCGCCGGTTGGAAACATTTTGGCTAGCCTGCCTACGATCCATCCTGGGTTTAACCAGGCTGGGCAAGGTTCCATCGGTGAGCTCCGGCAGGCAAGGCTGCGTTGGCTGGGTCATGTAGCCCGCATGCCCAGCCACCGCATGCCGAAACAGCTTTTGTTCGGCCGGATCGAGGGGGCTAAATGGGCGCGGCACGGGCTAGAGAAGAGATGGAGTGATGTGGTACAGGAGGACGTGGAGCTGAGTGGACTTGCCGATGACCGGTACCAGCGATGTCAAGATCGGCCTCTGTGGAGGAGGCTCTTGAAGGACGCTATTGGGCAGTTGGAGGCATTCGTCCTCCAACAACAACGGAGGGCGGAGGAGCGACGCTCACAACAACGAGCGGAGCGCCGGGTGGCTAAAGCACAGCAGGTTGGCACAGTAGGGGGCACAGGTGGTGCATCAGCCAGTCATCTCAGTCAGTCGACCCGTGGCACCTGGGTCTGCCCCGTGACCTCCTGCCCGCGGGCGTTCGACACTTCACGTGGCCTCAGGGTGCACATAGCCTGGCACAAGCGTCGTGGTGACGTCACCGCCACTTAGTGGCGAATGGCGGTTGTTGTTGTGTACATGTGTATGTGTGTACGTGTGTGTGTGTACGTGTGTGTGTACGTGTGTGTGTGTACATGTGTTTACATTTGTGTGTGTGTACGTGTGTATGTGCAGGGCTGCAGGAGATTGTAGATAGGGGAGTGTGGAATCCTCTCCTGGACCTTACTGCCATGGGAGATTCCTCCCTCGGGGAGGTACGCATGGTGTCCACCCAGCAGTGGATAGACCCTGGTGATGATGGTGACGCTGAGAGACTTAGAGAGCGGAGTACGATGATTAGAGAACACACACACACAGGGTAGAGACATCACCAACACGTTGATCTTCACCCAGCAGTGGATACACCACGGTGAGGATGGTGACGCTGAGACACACACAACAGACACACACACACACAGACACAATGTGTGTTTGTGTGTGTGCGTCTGTGTGTGTGGGGAGCGGTGGGTGTTGTGGTTAGCGCTACGCTGCGCTACGAACCCGGCGACCCGAGTTCGATTCCCGCTCACGGCCAACACCGCCGGGCGATGATTATCTGAACCGGTCTTGGGCCTCCCCTAGGTCGACTCGGCCCCAACTGAGTCGCCGGTGCGGCGGTGCGTAGTAAACACCGCCACTGGGGAGACAAAGGCGGCCGGGCGCGGCGCCGGCCACCCACCCCCTCTGTGGCGGCTTCCGTAGGCGCCGCTCGCTAACGGCACTTGCCCCCGCGGCCCGCTAGAGGCTACCTGCCTCGGGAAGCTTTGCCTGTGCCTGCCGCTGAGGCGCCGCCCACCGCCGCACTCGCCCCTACGGCCCTTGGAAGGCTGCGCGGGGGACCTTTGTCTCTGTGTGCAGGGCTACGGGAGCTCCTCCCCTCCCTCCACCTCCTCCTGCACCTCCTCCTCCACCGCCTCCACCGCCTCATCGGCCCGGAGCAGCAGCAACGCAATCATCATCCGGCGTCTCAACCAACACAGCAGCATGGTGCTGGCTACCAACACCAGCAGGTGGGGGGGGGGGGAGTCACATGGGGGGGGGGGGAGGGGGAGTCACGTGGGGGGGGGGAGGGGGAGTCACGTGGGGGGGGGGAGACACGTGGGGGGGGGGGGAGGGGGAGACACGTGGGGGGGGGGGACACGGGGAGTCAGACGGGTTGTTGTTGTTCACGTGGTGGTGGTTGTTGTTGTTCACGTGGTGGTGGTTGTTGTTGTTTACGTGGTGGTGGTTGTTGTTGTTGTTTACGTGGTTGTTGTTGTTCACGTGGTGGTGGTGGTTGTTGTTGTTTACGTGACGGTTGTTGTTGTTGTTCACGTGGTGGTGGTGGTGGTTGTTGTTGTTTACGTGACGGTTGTTGTTGTTTACGTGGTGGTGGTTGTTGTTGTTTACGTGGTGGTTGTTGTTGTTTACGTGGTGGTGGTTGTTGTTGTTTACGTGGTGGTGGTTGTTGTTGTTGTTTACGTGGTTGTTGTTGTTTACGTGGTGGTGGTTGTTGTTGTTCACGTGGTGGTTGTTGTTGTTCACGTGGTTGTTGTTGTTTACGTGGTGGTTGTTGTTGTTTACGTGGTGGTGGTTGTTGTTGTTTACGTGGTGGTGGTTGTTGTTCACGTGGTGGTGGTTGTTGTTGTTTACGTGGTGGTGGTTGTTGTTGTTGTTGTTTACGTGGTTGTTGTTGTTCACGTGGTGGTGGTGGTTGTTGTTGTTTACGTGGTGGTGGTTGTTGTTGTTCACGTGGTGGTGGTTGTTCACGTGGTGGTTGTTGTTGTTCACGTGGTGGTTGTGGTTGTTGACGTGGTTGTTGTTGTTGTTGTTGTTGTTGTTGTTCACGTGGTGGTGGTTGTTGTTGTTTACGTGGTGGTGGTTGTTGTTGTTCACGTGGTGGTTGTTGTTCACGTGGTGGTTGTTGTTGTTCACGTGGTGGTTGTTGTTGTTGTTCACGTGGTGGTTGTTGTTGTTGTTGTTTACGTGGTGGTGGTTGTTGTTCACGTGGTGGTGGTTGTTGTTGTTCACATGGTGGTGGTTGTTGTTGTTCACGTGGTGGTGGTTGTTGTTGTTCACGTGGTGGTTGTTGTTGTTTACGTGGTGGTTGTTGTTCACGTGGTGGTGGTTGTTGTTGTTTACGTGGTGGTTGTTGTTGTTCACGTGGTGGTTGTTGTTGTTCACGTGGTGGTGGTTGTTGTTTACGTGGTGGTTGTTGTTGTTGTTGTTTACGTGGTGGTTGTTGTTGTTGTTTACGTGGTGGTTGTTGTTGTTTACGTGGTGGTTGTTGTTGTTCACGTGGTGGTTGTTGTTGTTCACGTGGTGGTTGTTGTTGTTTACGTGGTGGTTGTTGTTGTTGTTCACGTGGTGGTTGTTGTTGTTTACGTGGTGGTTGTTGTTGTTGTTGTTGTTTACGTGGTGGTGGTTGTTGTTTACGTGGTGGTTGTTGTTGTTGTTTACGTGGTGGTGGTTGTTGTTCACGTGGTGGTTGTTGTTGTTTACGTGGTGGTTGTTGTTGTTCACGTGGTTGTTGTTGTTGTTCACGTGGTGGTTGTTGTTGTTGTTGTTTACGTGGTGGTTGTTGTTGTTCACGTGGTGGTGGTTGTTGTTGTTCACGTGGTGGTTGTTGTTGTTTACGTGGTGGTGGTTGTTGTTGTTCACGTGGTGGTGGTTGTTGTTGTTCACGTGGTGGTGGTTGTTGTTGTTTACGTGGTTGTTGTTGTTCACGTGGTTGTTGTTGTTGTTTACGTGGTTGTTGTTGTTGTTGTTCACGTGGTGGTTGTTGTTGTTTACGTGACGGTTGTTGTTGTTTACGTGGTGGTTGTTGTTGTTGTTTACGTGGTGGTTGTTGTTGTTTACGTGGTGGTGGTTGTTGTTGTTCACGTGGTTGTTGTTGTTGTTGTTTACGTGGTGGTTGTTGTTGTTGTTTACGTGGTGGTGGTTGTTGTTGTTCACGTGGTGGTGGTTGTTGTTGTTGTTGTTTACGTGGTGCTGGTTGTTGTTGTTGTTGTTTACGTGGTGGTGGTTGTTGTTGTTGTTGTTTACGTGGTGCTGGTTGTTGTTGTTGTTGTTTACGTGGTGCTGGTTGTTGTTGTTGTTGTTGTTTACGTGGTGCTGGTTGTTGTTGTTGTTGTTTACGTGGTGGTGGTTGTTGTTGTTGTTGTTTACGTGGTGCTGGTTGTTGTTGTTGTTGTTTACGTGGTGCTGGTTGTTGTTGTTGTTGTTGTTTACGTGGTGCTGGTTGTTGTTGTTGTTGTTTACGTGGTGCTGGTTGTTGTTGTTGTTGTTGTTTACGTGGTGGTGGTTGTTGTCAGGGGCTCTGTGAGTGGTGAGGCGGTGAAACGCTGCAGTGGAGACGCCGAGAATCAGCAACAACCACAACAACCACAACAACCACCCACTAAGAAGGTGCTCGGGGGTGGTGGCGGTGGTGGTGGTGGTGGTGGCGATGGTGGTAGTGGTGGTGGTGGTAGTGGCGGTGGTGGTGGCGGTGGTGATGGCGGCGGTGGCGGCGATGGTGGTGGCGGTGGCCATGGTGGTAGTGGTGGTGGTGGTGGCGGTGGTGGTGGTGGTGGCGGTGGTGGTGGTGGTGGTGGTGGTGGCGGTGGTGGTGGCGGTGGTGATGGTGGTGGTGGTGGTGGCGGTGGTGATGGTGGTGGCGGTGGTGGTGGTGGTGGCGGTGGTTGTGGTGGTGGTGGCAGTGGTGATGGTGGTGGTGGTGGTTTATGTATTGTGGTTGTTGTGTTGTGTATAGTGGTTGTTGTGGTTGTTGTGTATAGTGGTTGTTGTGTATAGTGGTTGTTGTTTGTAGTGGTTGTTGTGGTTGTTGTGGTAGAACTGCGTAGAGGAGGCGTGCCGCTATGAAGATCTGCTGGAACCGCGTCCTAACGAGACGGTGACCCTGAACCTCAAGAGATCAGACCGGTACCACAACCACCACCACCACAACCACCACTTCTATGCATACAACAACCACCACCACTACAACCACAACCACCACTACTATACATACAACCACCACTATGCATACAACAACCACCACCACAACCACCACCACTATACCTACAACCACAACCACCACTACTATACATACAACCACAACCACCACCACTATACATACAACCACCACCACTATACATACAACCACCACTACTATACATACAACCACAACCACCACCACTATACATACAACCACCACCACTATACATACAACCACCACCACCATACATACAACCACCACCATACATACAACCACAACCACCACCACTATACATACAACCACCACCACTATACATACAACCACAACCACCACCACTATACATACAACCACCACTACTATACATACAACCACAACCACCACCACTATACATACAACCACCACCACTATACATACAACCACCACCACCATACATACAACCACCACCATACATACAACCACAACCACCACCACTATACATACAACCACCACCACTATACATACAACCACCACCACCACTATATAGTGAGGGAAAAAAGTATTTGATCCCCTGCTGATTTTGTACGTTTGTCCACTGGCAAAGAAATGATCAGTCTATAATTTTAATGGTAGGTTTATTTGAACAGTGAGAGACAGAATAACAACAACAAAAATCCAGAAAAAACGCATGTCAAAAATGTTATAAATTGATTTGCATTTTAATGAGGGAAATAAGTATTTGACCCCCTCTGCAAAACATGACTTAGTACTTGGTGGCAAAACCCTTGTTGGCAATCACAGAGGTCAGACGTTTCTTGTAGTTGGCCACCAGGTTTGCACACATCTCAGGAGGGATTTCGTCCCACTCCTCTTTGTAGATCTTCTCCAAGTCATTAAGGTTCGAGGCTGACGTTTGGCAACTCGAACCTTCAGCTCCCTCCACAGATTTTCTATGGGATTAAGGTCTGGAGACTGGCTAGGCCACTCCAGGACCTTAATGTGCTTCTTCTTGAGCCACTCCTTTGTTGCCTTGGCCATGTGTTTTGGGTCATTGCCATGCTGGAATACCCATCCACGACCCATTTTCAATGCCCTGGCTGAGGGAAGGAGGTTCTCACCCGAGATTTGACGGTACATGGCCCCGTCCATCGTCCCTTTGTTGCGGTGAAGTTGTCCTGTCCCCTTAGCAGAAAAACACCCCCAAAGCATAATGTTTCCACCTCCATGTTTGACGGTGGGGGTGGTGTTCTTGGGGTCATAGGCAGCATTCCTCCTCCTCCAAACACGGCGAGTTGAGTTGATGCCAAAGAGCTCCATTTTGGTCTCATCTGACCACAACACTTTCACCCAGTTGTCTGAATCATTCAGATGTTCATTGGCAAACTTCAGACGGGCATGTATATGTGCTTTCTTGAGCAGGGGGACCTTGCGGGCGCTGCAGGATTTCAGTCCTTCACGGCGTAGTGTGTTACCAATTGTTTTCTTGGTGACTATGGTCCCAGCTGCCTTGAGATCATTGACAAGATCCTCCCTTGTAGTTCTGGGCTGATTCGTCACCGTTCTCATGATCATTGCAACTCCACGAGGTGAGATCTTGCATGGAGCCCCAGGCCGAGGGAGATTGACAGTTCTTTTGTGTTTCTTCCATTTGCGAATAATCGCACCAACTGTTGTCACCTTCTCACCAAGCTGCTTGGCAATGGTCTTGAGCACATTCCAGCCTTGTGTAGGTCTACAATCTTGTCCCTGACGTCCTTGGAGAGCTGTTTGGTCTTGGCCATGGTGGAGAGTTTGGAATCTGATTGATTGATTGCTTCTGTGGACAGGTGTCTTTTATACAGGTAACAAGCTGAAATTAGGAGCACACTCTTAAATGGAGTGCTCCTAATTTCAGCTTGTTACCTGTATAAAAGACACCTGGGAGCCAGAAATTTTTCTGATTGAGAGGGGGTCAAATACTTATTTCCCTCATTAAAATGCAAATCAATTTATAACATTTTTGACATGCGATTTGCCGGATTTTTGTTGTCATTCTGTCTCTCACTGTTCAAATAAACCTACCATTAAAATTATAGACTGATCATTTCTTTGTCAGTGGGCAAACGTACAAATTCAGCAGGGGATCAAATACTTTTTTCTCTCACTGTTCATACAACCACCACCACTATACATACAACCACCACCATAACCACCCACCAGTATGCACACCCACCACAGCTGGTGTGTCTGTGTGTGTATCTGTATGTGTGTGTGTCTTGTGTGTGCGTGTGTGTGTGTGTGTCTTGTGTGTGCGTGTGTGTGTGTGTGTATCTGTGTGTGTGTGTCTTGTGTGTGTGTGTATGTGTGTGTGTCTTGTGCTTGCGTGTGTGTGTATCTGTGTGTGTGGGTCTTGTGCGTGCGTGTGTGTGTGTGTGCACGTGTGTGACTGTGTGTGTGTGACTGTGTGACTGTGTGTGTGTGTGCGTCTGTGTGACTGTGTGACTCTGTGTGTAACTGTGACTGTGTGTGACTCTGTGTGTAACTGTGACTGTGTGACTCTGTGTGTGACTCTGTGTGTGTGTGACTGTGTCTGTCTGTGTGTGACTGTGTGTGTGACTGTGTGTGTGTGTGACTGTGTGTGTGTGTGTGTGACTGTGTGTGTGTGTGACTGTGTGTGTGACTGTGTGTGTGTGTGTGACTGAGTGGGGAGCGATAGTGTATCGGTTAGTGCGCTGCGCTATGAACCTGGCGACCCGGGTTCGATTCCCGCTCACGGCCAACACCAGTGACGATTATCTGAACCGGTCCCGGGCCTCCCCTAGGTCGACTCAGCCTCAAATGAGTACCTGGCGCGGTGTATAAACATTGCCACTAGGGAGACAAAGGCGGTCGGGCGTGGTGCTGGCCACCCACCCCCTCGTGTACCGTTCCGGCCTTCATAGGTGTTCGCTAACAGCACTTGCCCCTACAGTCTGTTAAGGCTATATGGGGGATCTTTGTGTGTGACTGTGTGTGTGTGTGTGTGACTGTGTGTGTGACTGTGTGTGTGACTGTGTGTCTGTGTGTGTGACTGTGACTGTGTGTGTGACTGACTGTGTGTGTGACTGTGTGTGTGTGACTGTGTGTGTGTGACTGTGTGTGTGTGTGACTGTGTGTGTGTGTGACTGTGTGTGTGTGTGACTGTGTGTGTGTCACTGTGTGTGTGTCACTGTGTGTGTGTCACTGTGTGTGTGACTGTGTGTGTGTGACTGTGTGTGTGTGTGACTGTGTGTGTGTGTGACTGTGTGTGTGTGACTGTGTGACTGTGTGTGTGACTGTGTGACTGTGTGTGTGACTGTGTGACTGTGTGTGTGTGTGACTGTGTGTGTGTGTGACTGTGTGTGTGTGCTCGTGTACCGTTACCGGCCTTCATAGGTGCTCGCTAACAGCACTTGCCCCTACAGTCTGTTAAGGCTATATGGGGGATCTTTGTTTTTGTATCTTTGTGTGTGACTGTGTGTGTGACTGTGTGTGTGTGACTGTGTGTGTGTGACTGTGTGTGTGACTGTGTGTGTGTGACTGTGTGTGTGACTGTGTGACTGTGCCACTGGAGCGTGCCACTAAGAGGTGGGCCCTTACCATCAGCCCCACCAAAACTAAGCACCTGCCTGGGTATTTTGTACCATCGGACACTCCACCCCCACAACTCCCAATCGGTGATGGGGCAGTTGTGGAGAGAGTGGAGAGTTTCCCATACCTGGGCAGTGTGCTTATGACTGGCTCCAGTTTAACAGCAGAGGTCTCACTCCGAATCAGTCGAGCGGCAATATCTTTTCATCGGTTGCGTAACGCTGTGTGGAAGCTACCTGGTCTGTCGCTCCGCACTAAGCTTCAGGTCTTCTCGGCCACGGTCATTCCCTCCCTTCTCTACGCTTGCGAAACGTGGACCCCCCTAATGGAACATCTTCGCCGGTTAGAAACATTTAGGCTGACCTGCCTACGATCCATCCTGGGTTTAACCAGACTGGATTGTGTGAGGAGCTCACAAATCCTTGAAAGATCTGGGCAGGGTCCCATCGGTGAGCTCCTCCGGCAGGCAAGGCTGCGATGGCTGGGTCATGTAGCCCGCATGCCCAGCCACCGCATGCCGAAACAGCTTTTGTTTGGCCGGATTGAGGGGGCTAAGCGGGCGCGGCACGGGCTAGAGAAGAGATGGAGTGATGTGGTACAGGAGGACGTGGAGCTGAGTGGACTTGCCGATGACTGGTACCAGCGGTGTCAAGATCGGCCTCTGTGGAGGAGGCTCGTGAAGGATGCTACTGGGCAGTTGGAGGCAGTCGCCCTCCAACAACAACGGAGGGCGGAGGAGCGACGCTCACAACAGCGAGCGGAGCGCCGGGTGGCTAAAGCACAGCAGGTTGGCACAGTAGGGGGCACAGGTGGTGCATCAGCCAGTCATCTCAGTCAGTCGACCCGTGGCACCTGGGTCTGCCCCGTGACCTCCTGCCAGCGGGCGTTCGACACTTCACGTGGCCTCAGGGTGCACATAGCCTGGCACAAGCGTCGTGGTGACGTCACCGCCACTTAGTGGCGAATGGCGGTTGTTGTTGTTGTTGTTGTTGTGACTGTGTGTGACTGTGTGTGTGTGCTAGGTATTTCCATGGGCCTGTGCCCGTCCAGCCGTGCCCCTACAGCACCGGCCACGAGATCCTGGGGGCCGTGGGCGCCACACGCTCAGAGATGGCCTCCTACACCCCCTGCCCCCAACAGGTGGCGGCATCACCCTCCTCATCGTCACACACACACAGTCACACACACACACAGTCACACACACACACACAGTCACACACACATACAGTCACACACACACAGTCACACACACAGTCACACACACACACAGTCACACACACACACAGTCACACACACACAGTCACACACACACACAGTCACACACACACAGTCACACACAGTCACACACAGTCACACACACACAGTCACACACACAGACACACACAAAACAACCGCCATTCGCCACTAAGTGGCGGTGACGTCACCATGATGCTTGTGCCAGGCCATGTGCACCCTGAGGCCACGTGAAGTGTCGAACGCCCGCTGGCAGGAGGTCACGGGGCAGGCCCAGGTGCCACGGGTCGACTGACTGAGATGACTGGCTGATGCACCATCTGTGCCCCCTACTGTGCCAACCTGCTGTGCTTTAGCCACCCGGCGCTCCGCTCGTTGTTGTGAGCGTCGCTCCTCCGCCCTCTGTTGTTGTTGGAGGGCGACTGCCTCCAACTGCCCAGTAGCATCCTTCACGAGCCTCCTCCACAGAGGCCGATCTTGACACTGCTGGTACCAGTCATCGGCAAGTCTACTCAGCTCCACGTCCTCCTGTACCACATCACTCCATCTCTTCTCTAGCCCATGCCGCGCCCGCTTAGCCCCCTCAATCCGGCCGAACAAAAGCTGTTTCGGCATGCGGTGGCTGGGCATGCGGGCTACATGACCCAGCCATCGCAGCCTTGCCTGCCGGAGGAGCTCACCGATGGGACCTTGCCCAGATCTTTGAAGGATTTTTTAGCTCCTCACACAATCCAGTCTGGTTAAACCCAGGATGGATCGTAGGCAGGCCAGCCTAAATGTTTCTACCCGGCTAAGATGTTCTATTAGGGGGGTCCACGTTTCGCAAGCGTAGAGAAGGGAGGGAATGACCATGGCCGAGAAGACCTGAAGCTTAGTGCGGAGCGACAGACCAGGTAGCTTCCACACAGCGTTACGCAACCGATGAAAAGATATTGCCGCTCGACTGATTCGGAGTGAGATCTCTGCTGTTAAACTGGAGCCAGTCATAAGCACACTCCCCAGGTATGGGAAACTCTCCACTCTCTCCACAACTGCCCCATCACCGATTGGGAGTTGTGGGGGTGGAGTGTCCGATGGTACAAAATACCCAGGCAGGTGCTTAGTTTTGGTGGGGCTGATGGTAAGGCCCCACCTCTTAGTGGCACGCTCCAGTCTCAGCAGCAGCGTCTCCAACTCCTCCTCTGACTGAGCAGCTATTACCAAATCATCAGCATACATAACGTGGTTGAGCAATAGGGAGCCATCCCTTGACCGCACCCGGGCATCGATCAGCAGTCACACAGTCACACACACACAGTCACACACACAGACACACACATCATCACCCTCCTCATCGTCACCCTCCTCCTGCACCTCACCCTGCGGCTGCACCTACATACCCACTGCTCCACCAGGGATCCACCCCCTCCACCAGCCTCTGGTGTCTCTGACTGTCTCTCTGTGTCTCTCTGTCTCTGTGTCTCTCTTTGTGTCTCTCGCTGTGTCTCTCTCTGACTCTCTGTGTCTCTCCCCGTGTCTCTCTCCCCGTGTCTCTCTCTGACTCTCTCCCCGTGTCTCTCTCCTCGTGTCTCTCTCTGACCGTCTCCCCGTGTCTCTCTCCCCGTGTCTCTCTCTGTCTCTCTCCCCGTGTCTCTCTCCCCGTGTCTCTCTCTGACTCTCTCCCCGTGTCTCTCTCTGACTCTCTCCCCGTGTCTCTCTCCCCGTGTCTCTCTCTGACTCTCTCCCCGTGTCTCTGTCCCCGTGTCTCTCTCCCCGTGTCTCTCTCCCCGTGTCTCTCTCCCCGTGTCTCTCTCCCCGTGTCTCTGTCCCCGTGTGTCTCTGCCAGGCTCTCTCCGCTGCTCTCTCGTCCTCCGCCATCGCCTCCCTCTCTCCGGGAGGCTCCTTGATGCAGGGCGGTGCTCAGTCCAGCAGCAGAGGTAACCCCTTGACCCCACGACATGTGACCTCTTGACCTATACACATGACCTTGTGTACTGCACGATCTCTGTGTGTCTCTGTGTGCATGTGTGCGTGTGTCTGTGTGTGTGTCTGTGTGCGCGTGTGTGTGTGTGTCTGTGTGTGTTTGTGTGTGTGTCTGTCTGTGTGTCTGTGTGTGGCCTGGCACAAGCGTCGTGGTAACGTCACCGCCACTTAGTGGCGAATGGCGGTTGTTGTTGTCACTGTGTGTGTGTGTCACTGTGTGTGTGCTAGAGATGATCTCTGTGGAGCTACAGGATAAGCTGCTACTTCTCTACCTGTCTGTGTGTGTGTGTGTCACTGTGTGTGTCACTGTGTGTGTGTGTCACTGTGTGTGTCACTGTGTGTGTGTGTCACTGTGTGTGTCACTGTGTGTGTGTCACTGTGTGTGTGTGCTAGAGATGATCTCTGTGGAGCTACAGGATCAGCTGCTACTTCTCTACCTGTCACTGTGTGTGTCACTGTGTGTGTGTCACTGTGTGTCACTGTGTGTGTGTCACTGTGTGTGTCACTGTGTGTGTGTCACTGTGTGTGTCACTGTGTTGTGTGTGCTAGAGATGATCTCTGTGGAGCTACAGGATGAGCTGCTACTTCTCTACCTGTCTCTGTGTGTGTGTGTCACTGTGTGTGTGTCACTGTGTGTGTGTGTCACTGTGTGTGTGTGTGTCACTGTGTGTGTGTCACTGTGTGTGTGTCACTGTGTGTGTGTCACTGTGTGTGTCACTGTGTGTGGGTGTCACTGTGTGTGTGTGTCACTGTGTGTGTCACTGTGTGTGTGTCACTGTGTGTGTGTCACTGTGTGTGTGTCACTGTGTGTGTGTCACTGTGTGTGTGTCACTGTGTGTGTGTCACTGTGTGTGTGTCACTGTGTGTGTGTCACTGTGTGTGTCACTGTGTGTGCTAGAGATGATCTCTGTGGAGCTACAGGATGAGCTGCTACTTCTCTACCTGTCTCTGTGTGTGTGTGTCACTGTGTGTGTCACTGTGTCACTGTGTGTGTCACTGTGTGTGTGTCACTGTGTGTGTGTCACTGTGTGTGTCACTGTGTGTGCTAGAGATGATCTCTGTGGAGCTACAGGATGAGCTGCTACTTCTCTACCTGTCTGTGTGTGTCACTGTGTGTGTGTGTCACTGTGTGTGTGTCACTGTGTGTGTGTCACTGTGTGTGTGTCACTGTGTGTGTGTCACTGTGTGTGTGTCACTGTGTGTGTCACTGTGTGTGCTAGAGATGATCTCTGTGGAGCTACAGGATGAGCTGCTACTTCTCTACCTGTCTCTGTGTGTGTGTCACTGTGTGTGTGTCACTGTGTGTGTGTGTCACTGTGTGTGTCACTGTGTGTGTGTCACTGTGTGTGTCACTGTGTGTGTCACTGTGTGTGTCACTGTGTGTGCTAGAGATGATCTCTGTGGAGCTACAGGATGAGCTGCTACTTCTCTACCTGTCACTGTGTGTGTGTTTGTCACTGTGTGTGTCACTGTGTGTGTCACTGTGTGTGTCACTGTGTGTGTGTGTGTCACTGTGTGTGTGTCACTGTGTGTGTCACTGTGTCACTGTGTGTGTGTCACTGTGCTAGAGATGATCTCTGTGGAGCTACAGGATGAGCTGCTACTTCTCTACCTGTCTCTGTGTGTGTGTCACTGTGTGTGTGTCACTGTGTGTGTATCACTGTGTCACTGTGTGTGTGTGTCACTGTGTGTGTCACTGTGTGTGTGTCACTGTGTGTGTGTCACTGTGTGTGTCACTGTGTGTCACTGTGTGTCACTGTGTGTGTCACTGTGTGCTAGAGATGATCTCTGTGGAGCTACAGGATGAGCTGCTACTTCTCTACCTGTCACTGTGTGTGTCACTGTGTGTGTCACTGTGTGTCACTATGTGTGTGTCACTGTGTGTGTCACTGTGTGTGTCACTGTGTTGTGTGTGCTAGAGATGATCTCTGTGGAGCTACAGGATGAGCTGCTACTTCTCTACCTGTCACTGTGTGTGTCACTGTGTGTGTCACTGTGTGTCACTATGTGTGTGTCACTGTGTGTGTCACTGTGTGTGTCACTGTGTTGTGTGTGCTAGAGATGATCTCTGTGGAGCTACAGGATGAGCTGCTACTTCTCTACCTGTCACTGTGTGTGTCACTGTGTGTGTGTCACTGTGTGTGTGTCACTGTGTGTGTCACTGTGTGTGCTAGAGATGATCTCTGTGGAGCTACAGGATGAGCTGCTACTTCTCTACCTGTCTCTGTGTGTGTGTGTCACTGTGTGTGTGTCACTGTGTGTGTCACTGTGTGTGTCACTGTGTGTGTCACTGTGTGTGTGTCACTGTGTGTGTCACTGTGTGTGTCTCTGTGTGTGCTAGAGATGATCTCTGTGGAGCTACAGGATGAGCTGCTACTTCTCTACCTGTCTCTGTGTGTGTGTGTCACTGTGTGTGTGTGTCACTCTGTGTGTGTGTCACTGTGTGTGTCACTGTGTGTGTCACTGTGCAAAACAACCCCCTACCTCCTCGCGGTGCCGGACGGGCAACTCTGTCGTGGACAGCGCTGTGGGGGGAGATCCAATTTTGATTGGCTCCTCCCCTCATGGCATATGTGTCCACCACAGGGGCTAAACGGGGGCTCTGGACGGGTGCGAGGGGCTGGTAACCCCTCCACCTTCAATTAATTACCACGAAACTACGAATTAAACTGAAATATGTAACAACTAAGCTTGTGCCGGAGGCCCCGGGGGGCCAGGCGTCTATGACGTCTCCTGGCCAAACCCCAATTGGCGGAGCCAGGAGATTGAATACCTACCCTCGGGGCTACTCCAGAAACAACGAAAAGCCACTACGGTTGGCCACGTGGAATGTTCGAACGCTCACTGCAGAGGAGAGGCTGCCACTCCTCTGTCGGGAGCTGGACCGGTACCGCCTGGATCTATGCGGCATTCAGGAGGTCCGGTGGACCGGCTCTGGCTCCTGCCACCATGAGGGGTGGACATTCCTCTACTCGGGGCAGCAGACTGCCAAACAACAGGGTGTGGGTCTTCTTTTGAACAAAAGAATGAAGGGGGCGTGGGAGCGTGGCGGTGAGGTGTGGGAAGCTGTGAGCCCCAGGCTACTTTGGGCTCGCCTTCCCATCAACCGGAGGCGAGGAATGGTGGTCGTGGTTACTTATGCCCCCACCGAAGATGAACATCCGTGGAGGGATGCAGGCAAAGCCGATGAGTCAGATGCCTTCTATGACCTCCTGTCACAGGTGCTGGCTAAAGTGGCCCCTCGGGATAGAGTCATCATGTTGGGTGACTTCAATGCCCGAGTTGGTCATGATACTGGCACCTGGTCTGGAGTGATTGGAGGGCATGGGCCAGATCAGCTCAATAACAACGGTAGGAGGCTGCTAGATTTTTGTGCAGCCCATGGGCTTGTAATTACCAACACGCTGTTCCGGCATCGGCGCATCCACACAACATCATGGATGCATGCCGGGTCCAAGCAAGAACATCTGCTGGACTACATAGTGACGGACCAGCGAATGCGAGCCCATGTCCTTGACACCAGGACCTACCGTGGAGCTGATCTGCCCTCTGACCATCGACTAGTCATCTGTAAGATGCGCCTGCCATTCTTCCACTCCGGTGGTGGGTGTACACCCAGGACCCCATTCCAACCTAAAGTGGCCTGGTCTCAGTTATCTGATGAAAGTTGCAAGCGAGAATTTCATCATCGCTTGCAGCTGGGATTGGCATCGTCCCTGACTCCTCCTGATGTCGAGGGTAAATGGGCGAGGTTTAGGACTGTGACTCATGCAGCTGCAATGGCTGCTTTGGGTACGCGGTGCAGACCTCCCCAGACACCCTGGATGACAGAGGAGTTGTTCACGATGGTTGAGAAAAAGCGACAGGCCCACTGTCATCGGCTACAGAATCCCACGTCAGAGAATGAGGAGGCTTACCGCAGCCTTCGCTCGGAGGTTCGGAGAGCCGTGAGGCGCTGCAAGGATGGGTGGTGGTCGCGGGTTGCTGAGGAGATGGAGTCTGCCTCAGTGGCCCGTGATCACAAATCTCTATTTAACTCCATCAAAAAAGTAACCTGCAGCGCCACACCTATTACCATCATTAGGGGAAAAAACGGTGATCCAATTTCCGACCCCCAGGAACAGGTTCGCAGATTTGCTGAGCATTTCTGTGAGGTCCTGGGGGAGGGAAAATCCCTCAGCCAGGAAAACATCGTGGCACAAAGTGAAGATGACCCTGCTTAGGCTGCGGTGCCTCAAATACTGGATGAAGTCACCCCCTGTGAGTGGCTGGCTGAGGTGCCATCTGCTGAGGAAGTATTGAAGGCGATCCGGAGTCTGAGACCAGGAAAGGCAGCGGGCAGAGATGATCTCCCAAGCGAAATGCTGAGGGAGGGTGGCGTTTGTGCACAGACTGCCCTATATGACATCATAACAACAGTCTGGACCACTGGACGGGTTCCGCAGGATTGGAAGGATGCCCTGGTGGTCCCCCTTTTTAAGAAGGGGGACCGCACAGACTGTAACAACTACAGGGGCATCTCACTCCTCAGTGTGCCGGGAAAGGTCCTGGCAAGGATTATTCAGCATCGCCTTGCCAGGCACGCTGAGGAGAGGCTTGCGGAGCCCCAATGCGGTTTCAGGAAAGGGCGGTCCTGCACAGATGCCATATTTTCTGTCCGTCTGCTACAGCAGAGGTGTAGGGAATTCCAACAAGACCTACATCTCTGCTTTATTGACCTGGTCAAGGCCTATGATACCATCAGTAGGCCTGGGCTCTGGGTCGTTCTTCGTGCTTTTGGAGTACCTGACCCTCTGCTCACGATCATTAAGGACCTTCATGATGGTGAGCGGGCCCGGGTAAAACTACGTGGCCGGGAGTCAGAGCCATTCCCTGTACACCTTGGGGTGCGACAGGGATGTCCTCTGGCTCCCACATTATTTAACATCTATTTTGACCACGTAGTTCGTGAAGCCTTCAATAGCTGTACCGGGGGAATCTCCATATGGTACAGATATAATGGGAGGCTAATCGATGCCCGGGTGCGGTCAAGGGATGGCTCCCTATTGCTCAACCACGTTATGTATGCTGATGACTTGGTAATAGCTGCTCAGTCAGAGGAGGAGTTGGAGACGCTGCTGCTGAGACTGGAGCGTGCCACTAAGAGGTGGGGCCTTACCATCAGCCCCACCAAAACTAAGCACCTGCCTGGGTATTTTGTACCATCGGACACTCCACCCCCACAACTCCCAATCGGTGATGGGGCAGTTGTGGAGAGAGTGGAGAGTTTCCCATACCTGGGCAGTGTGCTTATGACTGGCTCCAGTTTAACAGCAGAGGTCTCACTCCGAATCAGTCGAGCGGCAATATCTTTTCATCGGTTGCGTAACGCTGTGTGGAAGCTACCTGGTCTGTCGCTCCGCACTAAGCTTCAGGTCTTCTCGGCCACGGTCATTCCCTCCCTTCTCTACGCTTGCGAAACGTGGACCCCCCTAATGGAACATCTTCGCCGGTTAGAAACATTTAGGCTGGCCTGCCTACGATCCATCCTGGGTTTAACCAGACTGGATTGTGTGAGGAGCTCACAAATCCTTGAAAGATCTGGGCAGGGTCCCATCGGTGAGCTCCTCCGGCAGGCAAGGCTGCGATGGCTGGGTCATGTAGCCCGCATGCCCAGCCACCGCATGCCGAAACAGCTTTTGTTTGGCCGGATTGAGGGGGCTAAGCGGCCGCGGCACGGGCTAGAGAAGAGATGGAGTGATGTGGTACAGGAGGACGTGGAGCTGAGTGGACTTGCCGATGACTGGTACCAGCGGTGTCAAGATCGGCCTCTGTGGAGGAGGCTCGTGAAGGATGCTACTGGGCAGTTGGAGGCAGTCGCCCTCCAACAACAACGGAGGGCGGAGGAGCGACGCTCACAACAGCGAGCGGAGCGCCGGGTGGCTAAAGCACAACAGGTTGGCACAGTAGGGGGCACAGGTGGTGCATCAGCCAGTCATCTCAGTCAGTCGACCCGTGGCACCTGGGTCTGCCCCGTGACCTCCTGCCAGCGGGCGTTCGACACTTCACGTGGCCTCAGGGTGCACATAGCCTGGCACAAGCGTCGTGGTGACGTCACCGCCACTTAGTGGCGAATGGCGGTTGTTGTTGTGTTGTTGTCACTGTGCTAGAGATGATCTCTGTGGAGCTACAGGATGAGCTGCTACTTCTCCACCTGTCTCTGTGTGTGTGTGTCACTGTGTGTGTGTCACTGTGTGTGTGTCACTGTGTGTGTGTGTGTCACTGTGTGTGTGTGTCACTGTATGTGTGTCACTATGTGTGTCACTGTGTGTGTGTGTGTCACTGTGTGTGTCACTGTGTGTGTGTCACTGTGTGTGTCACTGTGTTGTGTGTGTCACTGTGTGTGTGTGTCACTGTGTGTGTGTGTCACTGTGTGTGTGTCACTGTATGTGTGTGTCACTGTGTGTGTCACTGTATGTGTGTCACTGTGTGTGTGTGTGTCACTGTGTGTGTCACTGTGTGTGTCTCTGTGTGCTAGAGATGATCTCTGTGGAGCTACAGGATGAGCTGCTACTTCTCTACCTGTCACTGTGTGTGTGTGTCACTGTGTGTGTCACTGTGTGTGTCACTGTGTGTGTGTCACTGTGTGTGTGTCACTGTGTGTGTCACTGTGTGTGTGTCACTGTGTGCTAGAGATGATCTCTGTGGAGCTCCAGGATGAGCTGCTACTTCTCTACCTGTCTCTGTGTGTGTGTGTCACTGTGTGTGTCACTGTGTGTGTGTCACTGTGTGTGTGCTAGAGATTATCTCTGTGGAGCTACAGGATGAGCTGCTACTTCTCTACCTGTCACTGTGTGTGTGTCACTGTGTGTGTCACTGTGTGTGTCACTGTGTGTGTCACTGTGTGTGTGTCACTGTGTGTGTGTGTCACTGTGTGTGTCACTGTGTGTGTGTCACTGTGTGTGTGTGCTAGAGATGATCTCTGTGGAGCTCCAGGATGAGCTGCTACTTCTCTACCTGTCTGTGTGTGTGTGTGTCACTGTGTGTGTGTCACTGTGTGTGTCACTGTGTGTGTGTCACTGTGTGTCACTGTGTGTGTGTCACTGTGTGTCACTGTGTGTGTGTGTCACTGTGTGTGTCACTGTGTCACTGTGCTAGAGATGATCTCTGTGGAGCTACAGGATGAGCTGCTACTTCTCTACCTGTCTGTGTGTGTCACTGTGTGTGTGTCACTGTGTGTGTGTCACTGTGTGTGTCACTGTGTGTGTGTCACTGTGTGTGTCACTGTGTGTCACTGTGTGTGTCACTGTGTGTCACTGTGCTAGAGATTATCTCTGTGGAGCTCCAGGATGAGCTGCTACTTCTCTACCTGTCTGTGTGTGTGTGTGTCACTGTGTGTGTGTCACTGTGTGTGTGTCACTGTGTGTGTGTCACTGTGTGTGTGTCACTGTGTGTGTGTGTCACTGTGTGTGTGTGTCACTGTGTGTGTGTCACTGTGTGTGTGTGTCACTGTGTGTGTGTCACTGTGTGTGTGTCACTGTGTGTGTGTCACTGTGTGTGTCACTGTGCTAGAGATGATCTCTGTGGAGCTACAGGATGAGCTGCTACTTCTCTACCTGTCTCTGTGTGTGTGTCACTGTGTGTGTGTCACTGTGTGTGTGTCACTGTGTGTGTGTCACTGTGTGTGTGTCACTGTGTGTGTGTCACTGTGTGTGTCACTGTGTGCTAGAGATGATCTCTGTGGAGCTACAGGATGAGCTGCTACTTCTCTACCTGTCTCTGGGGGAGCTGCTGCGTCACTTTTGGGGCTGCTTCCCCCTCAACTCCCCCCTCCAGCAAGACAAAGTGGGCACCCCCCCCCCCCACGTGACCCCCCCCCACGTGACCCCCCCCCCCGTATCCCCCCCACGTCCCCCCGTGTCTCCCTGCCGGTGATATCGGTGATGGTGATGGTGTTGGTGATGTTGATGGTGTTGGTGATGGTGTTGGTGATGGTGATGTTGATGGTGATGTTGTTGGTGCTGGTGATGGTGATGGTGTTGGTGCTGGTGATGGTGATGTTGATGGTGTTGGTGATGGTGATGTTGATGGTGATGTTGATGGTGTTGGTGATGTTGATGGTGATGTTGATGGTGATGGTGTTGGTGCTGGTGATGTTGATGGTGATGTTGATGGTGATGTTGATGGTGTTGGTGATGGTGATGTTGATGGTGATGTTGATGGTGTTGGTGATGGTGATGTTGATGTTGATGGTGTTGGTGATGTTGATGGTGATGGTGTTGGTGCTGGTGATGGTGATGTTGATGGTGTTGGTGATGGTGATGTTGATGGTGATGTTGATGGTGTTGGTGATGTTGATGGTGATGTTGATGGTGATGGTGTTGGTGATGGTGATGTTGATGGTGATGTTGATGGTGTTGGTGCTGGTGCTGGTGATGTTGATGGTGATGTTGATGGTGTTGGTGATGGTGATGTTGATGGTGATGTTGATGGTGTTGGTGATGTTGATGGTGATGTTGATGGTGTTGGTGATGGTGATGTTGATGGTGATGTTGATGGTGTTGGTGATGGTGATGTTGATGGTGATGTTGATGGTGTTGGTGATGTTGATGGTGATGTTGATGGTGTTGGTGATGGTGATGTTGATGGTGATGTTGATGGTGTTGGTGATGTTGATGGTGATGATGCAGGTGATGAGGGTGGTTTTGATGATGATGATGATGATGATCCAGGTGATGAGGGTGATGATGTTGATGGTGGTGGTGTTGTTGATGATGATGATGCAGGTGATGAGGGTGATGTTTATGATGATGTTGATGATGGTGATGTTGATGGTGTTGATGTTGATGATGGTGATGATGATAATGATGATGCAGGTGATGTTTATGTTGATGATGATGCAGGTGATGAGGGTGATGTTTATGATGATGATGATGTTGATGGTGGTGTTGTTGATGATGATGCAGGTGATGAGGGTGATGTTTATGATGATGTTGATGATGCAGGTGATGATGTTGATGATGCAGGTGATGATGTTTATGATGATGATGCAGGTGATGATGTTTATGATGATGATGATGATGCAGGTGATGATGTTGATGATGAGGGTGTTGTTGTTGATGATGCAGATGATGATGATGGTGTTGATGATGCAGGTGATGATGTTTATGATGATGATGCAGGTGATGATGTTTATGATGATGATGATGATGTTGATGATGAGGGTGTTGTTGTTGATGATGCAGATGTTGATGATGGTGTTGATGATGCAGGTGATGATGTTTATGATGATGATGGTGTTGATGATGCAGGTGATGATGTTTATGATGATGATGCAGGTGATGATAATAATGTTGATGATGCAGGTGATGAGGGTGGTGATGTTGATGATGATGATGCAGGTGATGAGGGTGGTGATGATGATGATGCAGGTGATGAGGGTGCTGATGTTGATGATGCAGGTGATGAGGGTGGTGATGTTTATGATGCTGATGATGCAGGTGATGATGTTGATGATGATGATGATGCAGGTGATGAGGGTGGTGTTGATGTTTATGTTGATGATGATGCAGGTGATGAGGGTGATGGTGTTGATGATGATGATGATGCAGGTGATGAGGGTGATGTTAATGATGATGGTGATGATGCAGGTGATGATGTTGATGGTGTTGATGATGATGCAGGTGATGTTGTTTATGTTGATGATGATGCAGGTGATGAGGGTGATGGTGGTGTTGATGATGATGATGCAGGTGATGAGGGTGATGTTGATGATGATGTTTATGATGATGATGATGGTGATGATGATGATGTTGATGGTGTTGATGATGATGATGCAGGTGATGTTTATGATGTTGATGATGATGCAGGTGATGAGGGTGGTGATGTTTATGATGATGATGCAGGTGATGATGTTGATGATGATGATGCAGATGATGATGATGGTGTTGATGATGCAGGTGATGATGTTTATGATGATGATGATGATGATGTTGATGATGCAGGTGATGATGTTTATGATGATGATGATGATGCAGGTGATGATAATGATGTTGATGATGCAGGTGATGAGGGTGGTGGTGATGATGATGCAGGTGATGAGGGTGGTGATGTTGATGATGCAGGTGATGAGGGTGGTGATGATGATGATGATGCAGGTGATGATGTTGATGATGATGGTGATGCAGGTGACGAGGGTGGTGTTGATGTTTATGTTGATGATGATGCAGGTGATGAGGGTGATGGTGGTGTTGATGATGATGATGATGCAGGTGATGATGTTGATGGTGTTGATGATGATGCAGGTGATGTTGTTTATGTTGATGATGATGCAGGTGATGAGGGTGATGGTGGTGTTGATGTTGTTTATGTTGATGATGATGCAGGTGATGAGGGTGATGGTGGTGTTGATGGTGTTGATGATGATGATGATACAGGTGATGAGGGTGATGTTGATGATGATGTTTATGATGATGATGGTGATGATGTTGATGGTGTTGATGATGATGCAGGTGATGATGATGATGATGCAGGTGATGTTTATGATGTTGATGATGATGCAGGTGATGAGGGTGGTGATGTTTATGATGATGATGATGCAGGTGATGAGGGTGATGTTAATGATGATGGTGATGATGCAGGTGATGATGTTGATGGTGTTGATGATGATGCAGGTGATGTTGTTTATGTTGATGATGATGCAGGTGATGAGGGTGATGGTGGTGTTGATGATGATGATGCAGGTGATGAGGGTGATGTTGATGATGATGTTTATGATGATGATGATGGTGATGATGATGATGTTGATGGTGTTGATGATGATGATGCAGGTGATGTTTATGATGTTGATGATGATGCAGGTGATGAGGGTGGTGATGTTTATGATGATGATGCAGGTGATGATGTTGATGATGATGATGCAGATGATGATGATGGTGTTGATGATGCAGGTGATGATGTTTATGATGATGATGATGATGATGTTGATGATGCAGGTGATGATGTTTATGATGATGATGATGATGCAGGTGATGATAATGATGTTGATGATGCAGGTGATGAGGGTGGTGGTGATGATGATGCAGGTGATGAGGGTGGTGATGTTGATGATGCAGGTGATGAGGGTGGTGATGATGATGATGATGCAGGTGATGATGTTGATGATGATGGTGATGCAGGTGACGAGGGTGGTGTTGATGTTTATGTTGATGATGATGCAGGTGATGAGGGTGATGGTGGTGTTGATGATGATGATGATGCAGGTGATGATGTTGATGGTGTTGATGATGATGCAGGTGATGTTGTTTATGTTGATGATGATGCAGGTGATGAGGGTGATGGTGGTGTTGATGTTGTTTATGTTGATGATGATGCAGGTGATGAGGGTGATGGTGGTGTTGATGGTGTTGATGATGATGATGATACAGGTGATGAGGGTGATGTTGATGATGATGTTTATGATGATGATGGTGATGATGTTGATGGTGTTGATGATGATGCAGGTGATGATGATGATGATGCAGGTGATGTTTATGATGTTGATGATGATGCAGGTGATGAGGGTGGTGATGTTTATGATGATGATGATGCAGGTGATGAGGGTGCGTCTCAGCCTCGAGCGTTTCACCTCCTCGCGGCTCCTCCCCTTCAACGACAAGCTGAGCCGCAATCACGTCAGCACCAACGTAACCATGGTTACCACGCAGTTACCACGCAGTCACCATGGTTACCAGACGGTTACCACGCAGTTACCACGCAGTTTCCATGGTTACCACGCAGTTACCACACAGTCACCACACATTTACCACGCAGTTTCCATGGTTACCACGCAGTTACCACACAGTCACCACACAGTTACCACGCAGTTTCCATGGTTACCACGCAGTTACCACACAGTCACCACACAGTTACCACGCAGTTTCCATGGTTACCACGCAGTTACCACGCAGTTACCATGGTTACCACGCAGTCACTAAGCAGTTTCCATGGTTACCACGCAGTTACCATGGTCACCATGCTGTTACCATGGTTACCACGCAGTAACCATGGTTACCACGCAGTCACCACGGTTACCACGCAGTCACCATGGTTACCACGCAGTTACCACGCAGTCACCACGGTTACCACACAGTTACCACGCAGTTACCATGGTTACCACACAGTTACCACGCAGTTACCATGGTTACCACGCAGTCACCATGCACAACCACACAGTAACCACGCAGTCATCACGGTTACCACACAGTTACCACACAGTTACCATGGTTACCACACAGTCACCACACAGTCACCACACAGTCACCACGCAGTTACCACGCAGTCACTATGGTTACCACGCAGTTACCACGCAGTTACCACACAGTTACCACACAGTCACCACACAGTTACCACGCAGTCACCATGGTTACCACGCAGTTACCACGCAGTTACCACACAGTCACCACACAGTCACCACACAGTCACCACACAGTTACCACACAGTCACCACACAGTCACCACACAGTTACCACACAGTCACCACACAGTCACCACACAGTCACCACACAGTTACCACGGTTACCACGCAGTCACCACAGTTACCACACAGTTACCACGCAGTCACCACGCAGTTACCACACAGTTACCACGCAGTTACCACACAGTCACCACACAGTTACCACAGTCACCACACAGTTACCACGCAGTCACCACACAGTTACCACACAGTTACCACACAGTTACCACGCAGTTACCACACAGTTACCACGCAGTTACCACGCAGTTACCACACAGTTACCACGCAGTCACCATGGTTACCACACAGTTACCACACAGTTACCACACAGTTACCACGCAGTTACCACACAGTCACCACACAGTTACCACGCAGTCACCATGGTTACCACACAGTTACCACACAGTTACCACGCAGTTACCACACAGTTACCACGCGTTGCCATAGCTACGACATGGTGACCGTGCAGCTCTGAATACCACAGAGTTACTGTGTTAATGCCACGGTTAACCCCTCTGAATACCACACAGTTACCGTGTTAATGCCACGGTTAACCCCTCTGAATACCACAGAGTTACCGTGTTAATGCCACGGTTAACCCCTCTGAATACCACAGAGTTACCGTGTTAATGCCACAGTTAACCCCTCTGAACACCACAGAGTTACCGTGTTAATGCCACGGTTAACCCCTCTGAACACCACAGAGTTACCGTGTTAATGCCACGGTTAACCCCTCTGAATACCACAGAGTTACCGTGTTAATGCCACGGTTAACCCCTCTGAATACCACAGAGTTACCGTGTTAATGTCACGGTTAACCCCTCTGAATACCACAGAGTTACCGTGTTAATGCCACGGTTAACCCCTCTGAACACCACAGAGTTACCGTGTTAATGCCACGGTTAACCCCTCTGAATACCACAGAGTTACCGTGTTAATGCCACGGTTAACCCCTCTGAACACCACAGAGTTACCGTGTTAATGCCACGGTTAACCCCTCTGAACACCACAGAGTTACCGTGTTAATACCACGGTTAACCCCTCTGAACACCACAGAGTTACCGTGCTAATGCCACGGTTAGCCCCTCTGAACACCACACAGTTACCGTGTTAATACCACGGTTAACCCCTCTGAATACCACACAGTTACCGTGTTAATGCCACGGTTAACCCCTCTGAATACCACACAGTTACCGTGTCAATGCCACGGTTAACCCCTCTGAACACCACAGTTACCGTGTTAATGCCACGGTTAACCCCTCTGAACACCACAGTTACCGTACTAATGCCACGGTTAACCCCTCTGAACACCACACAGTTACCGTGCTAATGCCACGGTTAACCCCTCTGAATACCACAGAGTTACCGTGTTAATGCCACGGTTAACCCCCCTGAATACCACACAGTTACCGTGTTAATGCCACGGTTAACCCCTCTGAATACCACACAGTTACCGTGGTAATGCCACGGTTAACCCCTCTGAACACCACAGAGTTACCGTGGTAATGCCACTGTTAACCCCCCTGAACACCACAGAGTTACCGTGTTAATGCCACGGTTAACCCCTCTGAATACCACACAGTTACCGTGCTAATGCCACGGTTAACCCCTCTGAATACCACAGTTACCGTGTTAATGCCACGGTTAACCCCTCTGAACACCACAGAGTTACCGTGGTAATGCCACTGTTAACCCCCCTGAACACCACAGAGTTACCGTGTTAATGCCACGGTTAACCCCTCTGAACACCACAGTTACCGTGTTAATGCCACGGTTAACCCCTCTGAACACCACAGTTACCGTGTTAATGCCACGGTTAACCCCTCTGAACACCACAGAGTTACCGTGTTAATGCCACGGTTAACCCCTCTGAATACCACACAGTTACCGTGCTAATGCCACGGTTAACCCCTCTGAACACCACAGAGTTACCGTGGTAATGCCACGGTTAACCCCCCTGAATACCACACAGTTACCGTGCTAATGCCACGGTTAACCCCTCTGAACACCACAGAGTTACCGTGTTAATGCCACGGTTAACCCCCCTGAACACCACACAGTTACCGTGCTAATGCCACGGTTAACCCCTCTGAACACCACAGAGTTACCGTGTTAATGCCACGGTTAACCCCCCTGAACACCACAGAGTTACCGTGCTAATGCCACGGTTAACCCTCCCCCAGGTGACCTCTCACCTCCTGGAGATGCTGGATGCTGCCTACAGCAAACTCAGCTCCTGGCAGTCGCGGCAGCAGCATGGCCGCCAGCGGCCATGACGGTGATCAGGGTGGCGGCCATGACGGTGATCAGGGTGGCGGCCATGACGGTGATCAGGGTGGCGGCCAAGACGGTGATCAGTGGGCGGCCATGACGGTGATCAGGTGGCGTTTGTGGCGGCCATGACGGTGATCGGTGGCGGCCATGACGGTGATCAGGGTGGCGGCTATGACGGTGATCGTGGTGGCGGCCATGACGGTGATCGGGTGGCGGCCATGACGGTGATCGGGGTGGCGGCCATGACGGTGATCGGGTGGCGGCCATGACGGTGATCAGGTGGCAGCCATGACGGTGATCAGGGTGATCGGTGGGCGGCCATGACGGTGATCAGTGGGCGGCCATGACGGTGATCAGGATGGCGGCCATGACGGTGATCAGTGGGCGGCCATGACGGTGATCAGGTGGCGTTATTGGCGGCCATGCCAGTTCCATCGGCTCTTTCCCTCCCGTCGACTGACTAGCGAGATGGCTGTGAGACGATGTTAATGTAACGAGAATAAATCAACAACATCCGTGAACATTCACAGCCTGTGCCTTGGTGAGTGTTAGTGCACTGTCGTTTGTGTGTGGGGGGGGGTGTGTGGGTGTGTGTGGGTGTGTGTGGGGAGTGTGGGAGGTGTGTGTGGGTGTGTGTGGCGGTGTGGGTGTGGGGGTGTGTGGGAGTGTGTGGGGGTTTGTGTGTGTGTCGGTGTGTGGGGGTGTGTGTGGGGTGTGTGTGTGGGGGTGTGTGTGTGGGGGTGTGTGTGGGGGGTGTGGGGAGTGTGGGGGTGTGTGTGTGGGGGTGTGGGTGTGTGTGGGGGTGTGGGTGTGTGTGGGGGGTTGTGTGTGGGTGTGTGTGGGGGGTCTGGGGAGTGTGGGAGGTGTGGGTGTGTGTGTGTGGGGGGTGGGTGTGTGTGGGGGTGTGTGTGGGGTGTGTGTGGGGGTGTGTGTGGGGGTGTGTGGGGGTGTGTGTGGGGTGTGTGTGGGGGTGCGTGGGGGTGTGTGGGAGGGGTTTCAGGAAAGGGCGGTCCTGCACAGATGCAATACTTTCTGTCCGTCTGCTACAGCAGAGGTGTAGGGAATCCAACAAGACCTACATCTCTGCTTCATTGACCTGGTCAAGGCCTATGATACCATCAGTAGACCCGGGCTGTGGGTTGTTCTTCGTGCTTTTGGAGTCCCTGACCCTCTGCTCACGATCATTAAGGACCTTCATGATGGTGAGCAGGCCCGGGTAAAACTACGTGGCCGGGAGTCAGAGTCATTCCCTGTACACCTTGGGGTGCGACAGGGATGTCCTCTGGCTCCCACATTATTTAACATCTATTTTGACCACGTAGTTCGTGAAGTCTTCAATAGCTGTACCGGGGGAATCTCCATATGGTACAGATATAATGGGAGGCTGATTGATGCCCGGGTGCGGTCAAGGGATGGCTCCCTATTGCTCAACCACGTTATGTATGCTAATAATTTGGTAATAGCTGCTCAGTCGGAGGAGTTGGAGACGCTGCTGCTGAGACTGGAGCGTGCCACTAAGAGGTGGGGCCTTACCATCAGCCCCACCAAAACTAAGCACCTGCCTGGGTATTTTGTACCATCGGACAATCCACCCCCACAAATCCCAATCGGTGATGGGGCAGATGTGGAGAGAGTGGAGAGTTTCCCATACCTGGGCAGTGTGCTTATGACCGGCTCCAATTTAACAGCAGAGGTCTTACTCCGAATCAGTCGAGCGGCAATATCTTTTCATCGGTTGCGTAACGCTGTGTGGAAGCTACCTGGTCTGTCGCTCCGCACTAAGCTTCAGGTCTTCTCGGCCACGGTCATTCCCTCCCTTCTCTACGCTTGCGAAACGTGGACCCCCCTAATGGAGCATCTTCGCCGGTTAGAAACATTTAGGCTGGCCTGCCTACGATCCATCCTGGGTTTAACCAGACTGGATTTTGTGAGGAGCTCACAAATCCTTGAAAGATCTGGGCAAGGTCCCATCGGTGAGTTCCTCCGGCGGGCAAGGCTGCGTTGGCTGGGTCATGTAGCCCGCATGCCCAGCCACCGCATGCCGAAACTACTACACAACTACCACAACAACTACCACTACTACACAACTCCCACAACAACTATCACTACAAAACTACTACACAACTACCACAACAACTACCACTACTACTACCACTACTACAACTACCACTACTACACAACTACCACAACAACTACCACTACTACACAACTACCACAACAACTACCACTACTACACAACTAGTACCACTACTACACAACTACCACAACAACTACCACTACCACAACAACTACCACTACTACACAACTACCACAACTACTACCACTACTACACAACTACCACAACTACTACTACTACTACCACTACTACACAACTACCACAACAACTACACTACTACACAAATACCACAACAACTACCACAACTACTACACAACTACCACAACAACTACCACAACAACTACCATAACTACACAACTACCACAACAACTACCACTACTACACAACTCCCACAACAACTATCACTACAAAACTACTACACAACTACCACAACAACTACCACTACTACTACCACTACTACAACTACCACTACTACACAACTACCACAACAACTACCACTACTACACAACTACCACAACTACTACCACTACTACCACTACTACACAACTACCACAACAACTACCACTACTACACAACTACCACAACAACTACCACTACTACACAACTCCCACAACAACTATCACTACAAAACTACTACACAACTACCACAACAACTACCACTACTACTACCACTACTACAACTACCACTACTACACAACTACCACAACAACTACCACTACTACACAACTACCACAACTACTACCACTACTACCACTACTACACAACTACCACAACAACTACACTACTACACAAATACCACAACAACTACCACAACTACTACACAACTACCACAACAACTACCACAACAACTACCACAACAACTACCATAACTACATTACTACACAACTACCACAACAACTACCACAACAACTACATTACTACACTACTACCACTACTACACAACTACCACAACTACATTACTACACAACTACCACAACTACCACAACAACTACCACAACAACTACCACAACAACTACACTACTACACAACTACCACAACAACTATCACTACTAAACTACTACACAACTACCATTACTAAACTACTACACAACTACCACAACAACTACACTACTACACAACTACCACAACTACTACCACTACTACACAACTACCACAACAACTACCACAACAACTACACTACTACACAACTACCACAACTACTACACAACTACCACTACTACACAACTACTACGACACAACTACACCCACTACGAGATATACTGTTGTAGCAGCGTGGTGATATTTTAACCAAATAATTAATTAGTTAACAATTAAGACGCTGTGCTAATCCACTGCCTCTGTCTCTCCCTCAATGTAACTCTCCCTTAACTCTCCCTAAACGCTCCATTTAACTCTCCCTTAACTCCATTTAACTCTCCCTTAACTCTCCCTAAACTCTCCATTTAACTCTCCCTAAACTCTCCATTTAACTCTCCCTTAACTCTCCATTTAACTCTCCCTAAACTCTCCCTCACACTCTCCATTTGACTCTCCATTTAACTCTCCCTTAACTCTCTCCATTTAACTCTCCCTTAACTCTCTCCCTTAACTCTCTCCATTTAACTCTCCATTTACCTCTCCATTTAACTCTCCATTTAACTCTCCCTCACACTCTCCATTTAACTCTCCCTTTAACTCTCCCTTAACTCTCCCTTAACTCTCCCTTAACTCTCCATTTAACTCTCCATTTAACTCTCCATTTAACTCTCCCTCACACTCTCCATTTAACTCTCCATTTAACTCTCCCTCACACTCTCCATTTAACTCTCCCTTTAACTCTTCATTTTACTCTCCAATTAACTCTCCCTCACACTCTTCATTTAACTCTCCATTTACCTCTCCCTGTAACTCTCCTTCAACTCTCTATTTAACTCTCCCTTAACTCTCTCCATTTAACTCTCCATTTAACTCTCCCTCACACTCTCCATTTAACACTCCCTTAACTCTCTCCATTTAACTCTCCATTTAACTCTCCATTTAACACTCCATTTAACTCTCTCCATTTAACTCTCTCTTAACTCTCCATTTAACTCTCCATTTAACTCTCCATTTAACTCTTCCTCACACTCCCCATTTAACTCTCCCTTTAACTCTCCCTTTAACTCTCCCTTAACTCTCCCTCACACTCTCCATTTAACTCTCCATTTAACTCTCCATTTAACTCTCCATTTAACTCTCCCTCACACTCTCCATTTAACTCTCCCTTTAACTCTCCCTTAACTCTCCCTTAACTCTCCCTTAACTCTCCATTTAACTCTCCATTTAACTCTCCATTTAACTCTCCCTCACACTCTCCATTTAACTCTCCATTTAACTCTCCCTCACACTCTCCATTTAACTCTCCCTTTAACTCTTCATTTTACTCTCCAATTAACTCTCCCTCACACTCTTCATTTAACTCTCCATTTACCTCTCCCTGTAACTCTCCTTCAACTCTCTATTTAACTCTCCCTTAACTCTCTCCATTTAACTCTCCATTTAACTCTCCCTCACACTCTCCATTTAACTCTCCCTTAACTCTCCCTTTAACTGTCCCTTAACTCTCCATTTAACTCTCCCTCACACTCTCCATTTAACTCTCCCTTTAACTCTCCATTTAACTCTCCCTTAACTCTCCCTTAACTCTCCCTTAACTCTCCATTTAACTCTCCCTTTAACTCTCCATTTAACTCTCCATGTAACTCTCCCTCACACTCTCCATTTAACTCTCCATTTAACTCTCCTTTAACTCTCCCTTTAACTCTCCCTTAACTCTCCCTTAACTCTCCCTTTAACTCTCCTTTAACTCTCCATTTAACTCTCCATTTAACTCTCCCTTTAACTCTCCCTTAACTCTCCCTTAACTCTCCATTTAACTCTCCCTCACACTCTCCCTTTAACTCTCCCTCACACTCTCCATTTAACTCTCCCTTTAACTCTCCCTTTAACTCTCCATTTAACTCTCCCTCGCACTCTCCATTTAACTCTCCTTTAACTCTCCATTTAACTCTCCCTCACACTCTCCCTTTAACTCTCCCTCACACTCTCCATTTAACTCTCCCTTTAACTCTCCATTTAACTCTCCCTTTAACTCTCCATTTAACTCTCCCTTTAACTCTCCCTCACACTCTCCATTTAACTCTCCCTTTAACTCTCCCTTTAACTCTCCCTTTAACTCTCCATTTAACTCTCCATTTAACTCTCCCTCACACTCTCCATTTAACTCTCCCTTTAACTCTCCCTTAACTCTCTCCATTTAACTCTCCCTCACACTCTCCATTTAACTCTCCTTTAACTCTCCATTTAACTCTCCCTTTAACTCTCCCTTTAACTCTCCCTTTAACTCTCCATTTAACTCTCCCTTTAACTCTCCATTTAACTCTCCCTTTAACTCTCCATTTAACTCTCCCTTTAACTCTCCCTTTAACTCTCCATTTAACTCTCCCTCGCACTCTCCATTTAACTCTCCTTTAACTCTCCATTTAACTCTCCCTTTAACTCTCCCTCACACTCTCCATTTAACTCTCCATTTAACTCTCCCTTTAACTCTCCATTTAACTCTCCAATTAACTCTCCCTTTAACTCTCCATTTAACTCTCCCTTTAACTCTCCCTTTAACTCTCCCTTTAACTCTCCATTTAACTCTCCCTCACACTCCATTTAACTCTCCCTTTAACTCTCCCTCACACTCTCCATTTAACTCTCCCTTTAACTCTCCCTTTAACTCTCCATTTAACTCTCCCTTTAACTCTCCCTTAACTCTCTCCATTTAACTCTCCCTCACACTCTCCATTTAACTCTCCTTTAACTCTCCATTTAACTCTTCCTTTAACTCTCCCTCACACTCTCCATTTAACTCTCCCTTTAACTCTCCATTTAACTCTCCCTCACACTCTCCATTTAACTCTCCTTTAACTCTCCATTTAACTCTCCTTTAACTCTCCCTTTAACTCTCCATTTAACTCTCCCTTTAACTCTCCCTTTAACTCGCGTCGCAGTGCCGCGTCTCCACCGTCGATACAGTACGTACAGTAAGTACACTTACAGTACACATACAGTGCGCGGCGCGCTTACAGTGCACGTACAGTGCGCGGACTCTACAGTGCGTGTACAGTGCGTGGGCTGTACAGTGCGCTACACTGCGTGTACAGTGCGTGGGCTCTACAGTAGGCGTACAGTGCGCGGGTCGCCACTCCCCACAGAGGCGTGCGAGTCACGGGGTCGTGGGGCTGTCGATTTCAACTTTCAGTGTCGCTCGCGACTTACAAAGCTGCCGCTGTCATCATCATCATCGTCTTCGTCATCATCATCATCATCGTCTTCGTCATCATCATCATCGTCATCATCATCGTCTTCATCATCATCGTCGTCTTCGTCTCCGCTGCTGCTGTACGCGTGGTAACGCTCCGATCGTTTAGATTACAATGCCCGTTTTGTGCTCTCACTTTAATCCTCTAATTGCTGGATCCCCGCCGTCGATTTTAAATGTTTACGGGCTGACGAGAGATGTTGACTACCTCGCCCGGTACACAGGAGGTCCTGACTAGAGATGTTGACTACCTCGCCTGGTCTACAGGAGGTCCTGACTAGAGATGTTGACTACCTCGCCTGGCCTACAGGAGGTCGTGGGTCCTGTCTAGAGATGTTGACTACCTCGCCTGGTCTACAGGAGGTCGTGAGTCCTGACTAGAGATGTTGACTACCTCGCCTGGTATACAGGAGGTCGTGGGTCCTGACGAGAGATGTTGACTACCTCGCCTGGCCTACAGGAGGTCGTGGGTCCTGACTAGAGATGTTGACTACCTCGCCTGGTCTACAGGAGGTCGTGGGTCCTGACGAGAGATGTTGACTACCTCGCCTGGTATACAGGAGTAGTAGTGGTAGTAGTAGTGGCAGTAGTAGTGGTAGTAGTGGTGGTAATAGTGGTAGTAGTAGTAGTGGTAGTAGTGGTGGTAGTGGTGGTAGTAGTGGCAGTAGTAATAGTGGTAGTAGTAGTGGTAGTAGTAGTGGTTGTAGTAGTAGTGGTTGTAGTAGTAGTGGTGGTAATAGTGGTAGTAGTGGTTGTAGTAGTAGTGGTAGTAGTAGTGGTGGTAGTGGTAGTAGTGGCAGTAGTGGTAGTAGTAGTGGTGGTAATAGTGGTAGTAGTGGTAGTAGTGATAGTAATAGTGGTAGTAGTAATAGTGGTAATAGTAGTGGTAGTAGTTGGTAGTAATAGTAGTAGTAGTGGTAGTAGTATTGGTAGTAGTAGTAGTAGTGGTGGTAATAGTGGTAGTAGTAGTGGTAGTAGTAGTAGTGGTAGTAGTGGTTGTAGTAGTGGCGGTAGTAGTGGTAGTAGTAGTGGTGGTAGTGGTAGTAGTGGTAGTAGTAGTGGTAGTAGTGGTAGTAGTAGTGGTAGTAGTAGTAGTGGTAATAGTGGTAGTAGTAGTGGTAATAGTAGTAGTGGTAGTAGTAGTGGTAGTAGTGGTAGTAGTAGTGGTAATATTGGTAGTAGTAGTGGTAATAGTGGTAGTAGTAGTGATAGTAGTGGTAGTAGTAGTAGTGGTAATAGTGGTAGTAGTAGTGATAGTAGTGGTAGTAGTAGTAGTGGTGGTAATAGTGGTAGTAGTAGTGGTAGTAGTAGTGGTTGTAGTGGTGGTAATAGTGGTAGTAGTGGTAGTAATAGTGGTAGTAGTAGTTGTAGTAGTGATAGTAGTGGTAGTGGTAGTAGTAGTAGTGGTAGTTGTAGTAGTGATAGTAGTGGTAGTAGTAGTGGTAGTAGTAGTGGTAGTAGTAGTGGTAATAGTGGTAGTGGTAATAGTGGTAGTAGTAGTGGTAGTAGTAGTGGTAGTAGTAATAGTGGTAGTAGTGGTAGTAGTTGGTAGTAATAGTAGTAGTAGTGGTAGTAGTGGTGGTAATAGTGGTCGTAGTGGTAGTAGTAGTGGTAATAGTGGTAGTAGTAGTAGTTGTAGTAGTGATAGTAGTGGTGGTAATAGTGGTAGTAGTGGTAGTGGTAGTAGTAGTGGTAGTAGTGGTAATAGTGGTAGTAGTGGTAGTAGTAGTAGTAGTTAGTGCTAGTAGTAGTTGTAGTAGTGGTAGTAGTAGTGGTAGTAGTAGTTGTAGTAGTGGTAATAGTGGTAGTAGTAGTGGTAGTAGTGGTAATAGTGGTAGTTGTAGTAGTGGTAATAGTGGTAGTAGTGGTAGTAGTAGTGGTAGTAGTGGTAATAGTGGTAGTAGTGGTAGTAGTAGTGGCAGCGGTTAGCGCTTCACTGCACTACAAACCCAGCAGAGACCCAAGTTGGTTTCCTGCTCATGGCCACCACCGCCGATACACCCGGTGATCACGGCCACCGCGATCACCGATACACACGGTGATCGCGGTGATCTGAACCAGTCCCTGGGCCTCACATGAGTAGCTGGTGTAGCGGTGGTGTGCCGTAAACATCGCCACTGGGGAGACAAAGGCGGCCGGGCATGGTGCTGGTCACCTCTACCCCCTCTTATTCTACAGATTTCAGGTATGGGCACGGGGGTTAGAAAGTTACAACAACAACCGCCATTCGCCGCTAAGTGGCGGTGACTTCACCACGACGCTTGTGCCAGGCTAGGTGCACTTTGAGGCCACGTGAAGTGTCGAACGCCCGCTGGCAGGAGGTTACGGCGCAGACCCAGGTGCCACGGGTCGACTGACTGAGATGACTGGCTGATGCACCACCTGTGCCCCCTACTGTGCCAACCTGTTGTGCTTTAGCCACCCGGCGCTCCGCTCGTTGTGAGCGTCGCTCCTCCGCCCTCCGTTGCTGTTGGAGGGCGACTGCCTTCAACTGCCCAGTAGCGTCCTTCACGAGCCTCGTCCACAGAGGCCGAACTTGACACAGCTGGTACCAGTCATCGGCAAGTCCACTCAGCTCCACGTCCTCCTGTACCACATCACTCCATCTCTTCTCTAGCCCGTGCCGCGCTTATTTATGCCCCCTCTATCCGGCCGAACAAAAGCTGTTTTGGCATGCGGTGGCTGGGCATGCTGGCTACATGACCCAGCCAACGCAGCCTTGCCCGCCGGAGGAGCTCACCGATGGGACTGTGCCCAGATCTTTCAAGGATTTGTGAGCTCCTCGCACAATCCAGCCTGGTTAAACCCAGGATGGATCGTAGGCAGGCCAGCCTAAATGTTTCTAATCGGCGAAGATGTTCCATTAGAGGGGTCCACGTTTCGCAAGCGAGAAGACCTGAAGCTTAGTCCGGAGCGACAGACCAGGTAGCTTCCACACAGCGTTACGCAACCGATGAAAAGATATTGCCGCTCGACTGATTCGGAGTGAGACCTCTGCTGTTAAACCAGAGCCATTCATGAGCACACTGCCCAGGTATGGGAAACTCTCCACTATCACCAATTGGGAGTTGTGGGGGTGGAGTGTCCGATGGTACAAAATACCCAGGCAGGTGCTTAGTTTTGGTGGTGCTGATGGTAAGGCCCCATCTCTTAGTGGCACGCTCCAGTCTCAGCAGCAGCGTCTCCAACTCCTCCTCTGAGTGAGCAGCAATCACCAGACCATCAGCATACATAACGTGGTTGAGCAATAGGAAGCCATCCCTTGACCGCACCGGGGCATCGATCAGCCTCCCATTGTATCTGTACCAGATGGAGATTCCCCCGGTAGAGCTATTGAAGGCTTCACGAACTATCTGGTTGAAATAGAGGACATCCATGTCACTCCCGGCCACGTAGTTTTACCCGGGCCCGCTCACCATCATGAAGGTCCTTAATGATCGTGAGCAGAGCGTCAGGTACTCCAAAAGCACGAAGAACAACCCACAGCCCAGGCCTACTGATGGTATCATAGGCCTTGACCAGGTCAATAAAGCAGAGATGTAGGTCTTGTTGGAATTCCCTACACCTCTGCTGTAGCAGACGGACAGAAAATATGGCATCTGTGCAGGACCCGCCCTTTCCTGAAACCGCATTGGGGCTCCGCAAGCCTCTCCTCAGCGTGCCTGGCAAGGCGATGTTGAATAATCCTTGCCAGGACCTTTCCCGGCACACTGAGGAGTGAGATGCCCCTGTAGTTGTTACAGTCTGTGCGGTCCCCCTTCTTAAAGAGGGGGACCACCAGGGCATCCTTCCAATCCTGCGGAACCCGTCCAGTGGTCCAGACCGTTGTTATGATGTCATATAGGGCAGTCTGTGCACAAACGCCACCCTCCCTCAGCATTTCGCTTGGGAGATCATCTCTACCCGCTGCCTTTCCTGGTCTCAGACTCTGGATCGCCTTCAGTACTTCCTCAACAGATGGCACCTCAGCCAGCCATTCACAGGGGGTGACTTCTTCCAATATTGGAGGCACCGCAGCCTCAGCAGGGTCATCCCCACTTTGTGCCACGATGTTTCTTCCCCCCCCTCCTCCCCCCTCCTCCTCCCCCCCTCCTCCTCCTCCTCCCCCCCTCCTCCTCCCCCCCCTCCTCCTCCCCCCCCTCCTCCTCCCCCCCTCCTCCCCCTCCTCCGCCTCCCCCCCTCCTCCCCCCCTCCTCCTCCCCCTCCTTGTCCCCTCCTCCCCCCCTCCTCCTCCCCCCCTCCTCCCCCCCCTCCTCCTCCCCCCCCCCTCCTCCCCCCCTCCTCCCCCCCCTCCTCCCCCCCCTCCTCCCCCCCTCCTCCCCCCCCTCCTCCTCCCCTCCTCCTCCTCCCCCTCCTTGCCCCCTCCTCCCCCCCCTCCTCCCCCCCCTCCTCCCCTCCCTCCTCCCCCCCCCTCCTCCCCCCCCTCCTCCTCCCCCCTCCTCCCCCCTCCTCCCCCTCCTTGCCCCCCCCCCCCCCTACTTCCCCATCCCCCCATTCCCAAGCATCGTCATGGAAACGGAAATTGCCACTGAGGGGGGCGGGCCCACGGGCGAGGTGGGCGGCGCTTCGGGGAGCGGGGGAGGAGCTACATCCGAGGTGGACGGTACCTCGCCGCCATCCACTGCGCACGGAGTGGGCGGAGCATCGGTGGAAGTGGGCGGGGCGTGCCCGCCAGGCCCCTCCCCCCTGGTGCTGGTGGAACTGGATTGGCTGGACGGGTTGATCTCAGCGCTGCACCTCGGCTCCTCCAGACTCCGGGTGCAGCCAGCAGCATCAGCACCATCAGCACCATCATCATTATCAGCACCATCATCATCAGCATCATCATCATCATCAGCACCATCATCATCAGCATCATCATCATCAGCACCATCATCATCAGCACCATCATCATCAGCACCATCATCATCAGCAGCACCATCATCATCATCAGCACCATCATCATCATCAGCACCATCATCATCAGCAGCACCATCATCATCATCAGCACCATCATCAGCAGCACCATCATCATCAGCAGCACCATCATCATCATCAGCATCATCATCATCAGCACCATCATCATCAGCAGCACCATCATCATCATCAGCACCATCATCATCAGCAGCATCATCATCATCATCACCATCATCATCATCACCATCATCATCACCATCATCATCACCATCATCATCAGCACCATCATCATCAGCACCATCATCATCATCAGCACCATCATCATCATCAGCACCACCATCATCATCAGCACCATCATCATTATCAGCACCATCATCATTATCAGCACCATCATCATCAGCACCATCATCATTATCAGCACCATCATCATCATCAGCACCATCATCATCATCACCATCATCATCAGCACCATCATCATCAGCACCATCATCATCATCAGCACCATCATCATCAGCACCATCATCATCAGCACCATCATCATTATCAGCACCATCATCATCAGCACCATCATCATTATCAGCACCATCATCATCATCAGCACCATCATCATCATCAGCACCATCATCATCATCATCAGCACCATCATCATCAGCACCATCATCATTATCAGCACCATCATCATTATCAGCACCATCATCATCAGCACCATCATCAGCACCATCATCATCAGCACCATCATCATCAGCACCATCATCATCAGCACCATCATCATCAGCACCATCATCATCATCAGCACCATCATCAGCACCATCATCAGCACCATCATCAGCAGCATCATCATCAGCAGCACCATCATCATCAGCACCATCATCAGCATCATCAGCACCATCATCATCATCAGCACCATTATCAGCACCATCATCATCAGCACCATCATCAGCATCATCATCAGCACCATCATCATCAGCACCATCATCAGCACCATCATCATCATCAGCACCATCATCATCAGCACCATCATCATCATCAGCACCATCATCATCAGCATCATCATCAGCACCATCATCAGCAGCATCATCATCAGCAGCACCATCATCATCAGCAGCACCATCATCATCAGCACCATCATCATCATCATCAGCACCATCATCATCAGCAGCACCCTCATCATCATCAGCACCCTCATCATCATCAGCACCATCATCATCATCAGCACCATCATCATCGGCATCATCAGCATCATCATCAGCACCATCATCAGCATCAGCACCATCATCATCATCAGCACCATCATCAGCAGCATCAGCACCATCATCAGCACCATCAGCATCATCAGCATCAGCATGATCATCATCAGCACCATAATCACCACCATCATCATCAGCACCATCATCAGCACCAGCACCATAATCTTTATCAGCGCCATCATCATCATCAGCGCATTCATCATCATTATCAGCGCCATCATCAGCAGCAGCACCATCATCATCATCAGCACCATCATCATCAGCAGCACCATCATCATCATCAGCACCATAATCATCAGCACCATAATCATCAGCACCATAATCATCAGCACCATCATCATCATGAGCATCATCAACACAATCATCACCATCAGCACAATCATCACCATAAGCACAATCATCAGCACAATCATCACCATCAGCACCATCATTATCAGCGCCATCATCATCAGCACCATCATCATTATCAGCGCCATCATCATCAGCACCATCATCATCAGCACCATCATCAGCACCATCATCATCATCAGCACCATCATCAGCACCATCATCATCATCAGCATCATCATCAGCAGCACCATCATCATCAGCACCATCATCAGCACCATCATCATCATCAGCACCATCATCATCATCACCATCATCATCAGCACCATCATCATCAGCACCATCATCATCAGCACCATCATCATCATCAGCAGCAGCACCATCATCATCAGCACCATCATCATTATCAGCACCATCATCATCAGCACCATCATCATTATCAGCACCATCATCATCATCAGCACCATCATCATCATCAGCACCATCATCATCAGCACCATCATCATTATCAGCACCATCATCATCAGCACCATCATCATCAGCACCATCATCATCATCAGCACCATCATCATCATCAGCACCATCATCATCATCAGCACCATCATCATCATCAGCACCATCATCATCATCAGCACCATCATCAGCACCATCATCAGCACCATCATCAGCAGCATCATCATCAGCAGCACCATCATCATCAGCACCATCATCAGCATCATCAGCACCATCATCATCATCAGCACCATTATCAGCACCATCATCATCAGCACCATCATCAGCATCATCATCAGCACCATCATCATCAGCACCATCATCAGCACCATCATCATCATCAGCACCATCATCATCAGCACCATCATCATCAGCACCATCATCATCAGCATCATCATCAGCACCATCATCAGCAGCATCATCATCAGCAGCACCATCATCATCAGCAGCACCATCATCAGCACCATCATCATCATCAGCACCATCATCATCAGCAGCACCCTCATCATCATCAGCACCCTCATCATCATCAGCACCATCATCATCATCAGCACCATCATCATCGGCATCATCAGCATCATCATCAGCACCATCATCAGCATCAGCACCATCATCATCAGCACCATCATCAGCAGCATCAGCACCATCATCAGCACCATCATCAGCACCATCAGCATCATCAGCATCAGCATGATCATCATCAGCACCATCATCACCACCATCATCATCAGCACCATCATCAGCACCAGCACCATAATCTTTATCAGCGCCATCATCATCATCAGCGCATTCATCATTATCAGCACCATCATCAGCAGCAGCACCATCATCATCATCAGCACCATCATCATCAGCAGCACCATCATCATCATCAGCACCATAATCATCAGCACCATAATCATCAGCACCATAATCATCAGCACCATCATCATCATGAGCATCATCAACACAATCATCACCATCAGCACAATCATCACCATAAGCACAATCATCAGCACAATCATCACCATCAGCACCATCATTATCAGCGCCATCATCATCAGCACCATCATCATTATCAGCGCCATCATCATCAGCACCATCATCATCAGCACCATCATCAGCACCATCATCATCATCAGCACCATCATCAGCACCATCATCATCATCAGCATCATCATCAGCAGCACCATCATCATCAGCACCATCATCATCAGCACCATCATCATCATCAGCACCATCATAATCATCAGCACCATCATCACCATCATCATCATCAGCACCCTCATCATCATCAGCACCATAATCATCAGCATCATCATCATCAGTATCATCATCAGCACCATCATCATAATCAGCACCATCATCAGCAGCATCAGCACCATCATCACCATCAGCACCATCATCACCATCAGCATCATCAGCATCAGCATGATCATCATCAGCACCATCATCACCACCATCATCATCAGCACCATCATCAGCACCAGCACCATAATCTTTATCAGCGCCATCATCATCATCAGCGCATTCATCATCATTATCAGCGTCATCATCATCAGCACTATCATCATCAGCACCATCATCAGCAGCACCATCATCATCAGCAGCACCATCATCAGCACCATCATCATCAGCACCACCACCATCATCATTATCAGCACCATCATCAGCACCATCATCATCAGCAGCATCATCAGCAGCGAACACCAGTCACAATGTATCCCTGTGTCTCCTCCGTGTCCCCGCGTGTCCCCACGTGTCCCCACGTGTCCCCACGTGTCCCTGTGCGTGTCTCTGTACGTGTCCCGGTGTCTCTGTGCGTGTCCCTGTGTCTCCGTGCGTGTGTGCTGAGACAGCGTGTATCATGTGGTGTGTCCGTGTGGACGTAGTGTCTGTGTGTGTCTCTGTGTGTCTCTGTGTGGACACAGTGTGTCTCTGTGTGTCTCACTCTGTACGTGTGGACACAGTGTGTCTCTGCGTGTCTCTGTGTGTCTCTGTGTGTCTCTGTGTGTCTCTGAGTCTCACTCTGTCTGTGTGGACACAGTGTGTCTGTGTGTGTCTCTGTGTGTCTCTGTGTGTCTCACTCTGTCCGTGTGTCCGTGTAGATACGGTGTGTCTCTGTGTGTCTCTGTGTGTCTCTGTGTGTCTCACTCTGTCTGTGTGTCTCTGTGTGTCTCACTCTGTCCGTGTGGACGCAGTGTCTCTGTGTGTCTCTGTGTGTCTCTTTGTCTCACTCTCTCCGTGAGTCTCTGTGTGTCTCTGTGTGTCTCTGTGTCTCACTCTGTCCGTGTGGACACAGTGTGTCTCTGTGTGTCTCTGTGTGTACGTGTGGACACAGTGTGTCTCTGTGTCTCTGTGTGTCTCACTGTGTCTCTGTGTGTCTGTGTGGACACAGTGTGTCTCTGTGTGTCTCTGTGTGTCTCTGTGTGTCTCACTCTGTCCGTGTGGACGCAGTGTCTCTGTGTGTCTCTGTGTGTCTCTTTGTCTCACTCTCTCCGTGAGTCTCTGTGTGTCTCTGTGTGTCTCTGTGTCTCACTCTGTCCGTGTGGACACAGTGTGTCTCTGTGTGTCTCTGTGTGTCTCTGTGTGTACGTGTGGACACAGTGTGTCTCTGTGTCTCTGTGTGTCTCTGTGTGTCTCTGTGTGTCTGTGTGGACACAGTGTGTCTCTGTGTGTCTCTGTGTGTCTCTGTGTGTCTCTGTGTGTCTCACTCTGTCCGTGTGGACACAGTGTGTCTCTGTGTGTCTCTGTGTCTCTGTGTGTCTCACTCTGTCTGTGTGTCTCTGTGTGTCTCTGAGTCTCACTCTGTACGTGTGGACACAGTGTGTCTCTGTGTGTCTCTGTGTGTCTCTGTATCTCTGTGTGTCTCTGTGTGTCTCTGTGTGTACGTGTGGACACAGTGTGTCTCTGTGTGTCTCTGTATCTGTGTGTCTCTGTGTGTCTCACTCTGTGTGTCTCTGTGTGTACGTGTGGACACAGTGTGTCTCTGTGTCTCTGTGTGTCTCACTGTGTCTCTGTGTGTCTGTGTGGACACAGTGTGTCTCTGTGTGTCTCTGTGTGTCTCTGTGCGTCTCTGTGTGTACGTGTGGACACAGTGTGTCTCTGTGTGTCTGTGTCTCACTCTGTACGTGTGGACACAGTGTGTCTCTGTGTGTCTCTGTGTGTCTCTGTGTGTACGTGTGGACACAGTGTGTCTCTGTGTGTCTCTGTATCTGTGTGTCTCTGTGTGTCTCTGTGTCTCACTCTGTACGTGTGGACACAGTGTGTCTCTGTGTGTCTCACTCTGTCTGTGTGTCTCACTGTGTCTCTGTGTGTCTCTGTGTGTCTCTGTGTGTCTCTGTGTGTACGTGTGGACACAGTGTGTCTCTGTGTCGGTGTCTCTCTGCTGGATCGCCATTGTCTCGTCTGGAGGTGTCGTCCACTTGTGTGTCTCTGTGTGTCTCACTGTGTCTCTGTGTGTTCGTGTGGACACAGTGTGTCTCACTGTGTCTCTGTGTGTCTCACTGTGTCTCTGTGTGTCTCTGTGTGGACACAGTGTGTCTCTGTGTGTCTCTGTGTCTCACTGTGTCTCTGTGTGTACGTGTGGACACAGTGTGTCTCTGTGTGTCTCTGTGTTTCTCTGTGTGTCTCTGTGTGTCTCTGTGTGTCTCTGTGTGTCTCACTGTGTCTCACTGTGTCTGTGTGTCTCTGTGTGGACACAGTGTGTCTCTGTGTGTCTCTGTGTTTCTCTGTGTGTCTCTGTGTGTCTCACTGTGTCTCTGTGTGTCTCACTGTGTCTCTGTGTGTCTCTGTGTGGACACAGTGTGTCTCTGTGTCGGTGTCTCTCCGCTGGATCGCCATCGTCTCCTCTGGAGGTGTCGTCCACTTGTGTGTCTCTGTGTGTCTCACTGTGTCTCTGTGTGGACACAGTGTGTCTCTGTGTGTCTCTGTGTGTCTGTGTGTCTCTGTGTGTCTCACTGTGTCTCTGTGTGTCTCTGTGTGTCTCACTGTGTCTCACTGTGTCTCTGTGTGTCTCTGTGTGGACACAGTGTGTCTCACTGTGTCTCTGTGTGTCTCACTGTGTCTCTGTGTGTCTCTGTGTGGACACAGTGTGTCTCTGTGTGTCTCTGTGTGTCTCACTGTGTCTCTGTGTGGACACAGTGTGTCTCTGTGTCAGTGTCTCTCCGCTGGATCGCCATCGTCTCCTCTGGAGGTGTCGTCCACTTGTGTGTCTCTGTGTGTCTCTGTGTCTCACTGTGTGTCTCTGTGTGTCTCTGTGTGTCTCTGTGTGTCTCACTGTGTCTCTGTGTGTCTCTGTGTGTCTCTGTGTCTCTGTGTGTCTCACTGTGTCTCTGTGTGTCTCTGTGTGTCTCACTGTGTCTCTGTGTGTCTCCGTGTGTCTCTGTGTCTCTGTGTGTCTCACTGTGTCTCTGTGTGTCTCTGTGTGTCTCACTGTGTCTCTGTGTGTCTCTGTGTGTCTCTGTGTCTCTGTGTGTCTCACTGTGTCTCTGTGTGTCTCACTGTGTCTCTGTGTGTCTCTGTGTGGACACAGTGTGTCTCTGTGTCGGTGTCTCTCCGCTGGATCGCCATTGTCTCGTCTGGAGGTGTCGTCCACTTGTGTGTCTCTGTGTGTCTCACTGTGTCTCTGTGTGTCTCTGTGTGTCTCACTGTGTCTCTGTGTGTCTCTGTGTGTCTCTGTGTGTCTCTGTGTCTCTGTGTGTCTCACTGTGTCTCTGTGTGTCTCACTGTGTCTCTGTGTGTCTCTGTGTGGACACAGTGTGTCTCTGTGTCAGTGTCTCTCCGCTGGATCGCCATCGTCTCGTCTGGAGGTGTCGTCCACTTGTGTGTCTCTGTGTGTCTCACTGTGTCTCTGTGTGGACACAGTGTGTCTCTGTGTGTCTCTGAGTCTCACTCTGTACGTGTGGACACAGTGTGTCTCTGTGTGTCTCTGTGTGTCTCTGTATCTCTGTGTGTCTCTGTGTGTCTCTGTGTGTACGTGTGGACACAGTGTGTCTCTGTGTGTCTCTGTATCTGTGTGTCTCTGTGTGTCTCACTCTGTGTGTCTCTGTGTGTACGTGTGGACACAGTGTGTCTCTGTGTCTCTGTGTGTCTCACTGTGTCTCTGTGTGTCTGTGTGGACACAGTGTGTCTCTGTGTGTCTCTGTGTGTCTCTGTGCGTCTCTGTGTGTACGTGTGGACACAGTGTATCTCTGTGTGTCTGTGTCTCACTCTGTACGTGTGGACACAGTGTGTCTCTGTGTGTCTCTGTGTGTCTCTGTGTGTACGTGTGGACACAGTGTGTCTCTGTGTGTCTCTGTATCTGTGTGTCTCTGTGTGTCTCTGTGTCTCACTCTGTACGTGTGGACACAGTGTGTCTCTGTGTGTCTCACTCTGTCTGTGTGTCTCACTGTGTCTCTGTGTGTCTCTGTGTGTCTCTGTGTGTCTCTGTGTGTACGTGTGGACACAGTGTGTCTCTGTGTCGGTGTCTCTCTGCTGGATCGCCATTGTCTCGTCTGGAGGTGTCGTCCACTTGTGTGTCTCTGTGTGTCTCACTGTGTCTCTGTGTGTTCGTGTGGACACAGTGTGTCTCACTGTGTCTCTGTGTGTCTCACTGTGTCTCTGTGTGTCTCTGTGTGGACACAGTGTGTCTCTGTGTGTCTCTGTGTCTCACTGTGTCTCTGTGTGTACGTGTGGACACAGTGTGTCTCTGTGTGTCTCTGTGTTTCTCTGTGTGTCTCTGTGTGTCTCTGTGTGTCTCTGTGTGTCTCACTGTGTCTCACTGTGTCTGTGTGTCTCTGTGTGGACACAGTGTGTCTCTGTGTCGGTGTCTCTCCGCTGGATCGCCATCGTCTCGTCTGGAGGTGTCGTCCACTTGTGTGTCTCTGTGTGTCTCACTGTGTCTCTGTGTGTCTCACTGTGTCTCTGTGTGTCTCTGTGTGGACACAGTGTGTCTCTGTGTCGGTGTCTCTCCGCTGGATCGCCATCGTCTCGTCTGGAGGTGTCGTCCACTTGTGTGTCTCTGTGTGTCTCACTGTGTCTCTCTGTGTCTCTGTGTGTCTCACTGTGTCTCTGTATGTCTCACTGTGTCTCTGTGTGTCTCTGTGTGGACACAGTGTGTCTCTGTGTCGGTGTCTCTCCGCTGGATCGCCATCGTCTCCTCTGGAGGTGTCGTCCACTTGTGTGTCTCTGTGTGTCTCTGTGTCTCACTGTGTCTCTGTGTGTCTCACTGTGTCTCTGTGTGTCTCTGTGTCTCTGTGTGTCTCACTGTGTCTCACTGTGTCTCTGTGTGTCTCTGTGTGTCTCTGTGTGGACACAGTGTGTCTCTGTGTCAGTGTCTCTCCGCTGGATCGCCATCGTCTCCTCTGGAGGTGTCGTCCACTTGTGTGTCTCTGTGTGTCTCTGTGTCTCTGTGTGTCTCACTGTGTCTCTGTGTGTCTCACTGTGTGTCTCTGTGTGTCTCTGTGTGGACACAGTGTGTCTCTGTGTCGGTGTCTCTCCGCTGGATCGCCATCGTCTCCTCTGGAGGTGTCGTCCACTTGTGTGTCTCTGTGTGTCTCTGTGTCTCACTGTGTCTCTGTGTGTCTCACTGTGTCTCTGTGTGTCTCTGTGTCTCTGTGTGTCTCACTGTGTCTCACTGTGTCTCTGTGTGTCTCTGTGTGTCTCTGTGTGGACACAGTGTGTCTCTGTGTCAGTGTCTCTCCGCTGGATCGCCATCGTCTCCTCTGGAGGTGTCGTCCACTTGTGTGTCTCTGTGTGTCTCTGTGTCTCTGTGTGTCTCACTGTGTCTCTGTGTGTCTCACTGTGTGTCTCTGTGTGTCTCTGTGTGGACACAGTGTGTCTCTGTGTCGGTGTCTCTCCGCTGGATCGCCATCGTCTCCTCTGGAGGTGTCGTCCACTTGTGTGTCTCTGTGTGTCTCTGTGTCTCTGTGTGTCTCACTGTGTCTCTGTGTGTCTCACTGTGTGTCTCTGTGTGTCTCTGTGTGGACACAGTGTGTCTCTGTGTCGGTGTCTCTCCGCTGGATCGCCATCGTCTCCTCTGGAGGTGTCGTCCACTTGTGTGTCTCTGTGTGTCTCTGTGTCTCTGTGTGTCTCACTGTGTCTCTGTGTGTCTCACTGTGTGTCTCTGTGTGTCTCTGTGTGGACACAGTGTGTCTCTGTGTCGGTGTCTCTCCGCTGGATCGCCATTGTCTCGTCTGGAGGTGTCGTCCACTTGTGCCAGCGAAGCCCCCTCAGCTACCGGCATAGCCTGGCCCACCGGGTGAGGGGTCACACGGGGGTCACACGGGGGTCACACGGGGGTCACGTGGGGGTCACATGGGGGTCACACGAGGGAAGTCACATGGGGGTCACATGTGGGGAGTCACATGGGGGTCACATGGGGGTCACATGGGGGTCACATGGGGGTCACACGGGGGTCACAGGGGTCACACGGGGGTCACGTGGGGGTCACATGGGGGTCACACGAGGGAAGTCACATGGGGGTCACACGTGGGGAGTCACACAGGGGTCACACGGGGGTCACACAGGGGTCACGTGGGGGTCACGTGGTGGATGTGGGGTCGCTGTCTCTGCAGGAGGGAGCCGCTGTGCTCGTGAGCTGCTGTCCCCACGACGACCGATACATCGCCGTGGCAACCAGGTGGGTCTCCCCGTGTCTCACCCCCGTGTCTCACCCCCGTGTCTCACCCCCGTGTCTCACCCCCGTGTCTCACTCCCGTGTCTCACCCCCGTGTCTCACTCCCGTGTCTCACCCCCGTGTCTCACTCCCGTGTCTCACCCCCGTGTCTCCCCCTTGTCTCACCCCCGTGTCTCACCCCCGTGTCTCACCCCCGTGTCTCACCCCCGTGTCTCACCCCCGTGTCTCACCGTGTGTCTCCCCCGTGTCTCACCCCCGTGTCTCACCGTGTGTCTCACCCCCGTGTCTCACCCGTGTCTCACCGTGTGTCTCCCCGTGTCTCACCCCCGTGTCTCACCGTGTGTCTCACCGTGTGTCTCACCGTGGCTCCCCGTGTCTCACCGTGTGTCTCCCCGTGTCTCACCCCCGGGGCTCACCGTGTGTCTCACCGTGTGTCTCACCGTGGCTCCCCGTGTCTCACCGTGTGTCTCCCCGTGTCTCACCCCCGTGTCTCACCGTGTGTCTCACCGTGTGTCTCACCGTGGCTCTCCGTGTCTCACCGTGTGTCTCACCGTGTGTCTCACCCCCGTGTCTCACCGTGTCTCCATGCGAGGGTCTCCCCGTGTGTCTCACTCTGTCCGTGCGTCTCCCCGTGTCTCCCCGTGTCTCCCCGTGTCTCCCCGCGTGTCTCACTCTGTCTGTGCGTCTCACCCTGTCTCTCCGTGTCTCACCGTGTCTCCCCGTGTCTCCCCGTGTCTCCCCGTGTCTCTGTGTGCACAGCGAGGGCTGTCTGTGTCTCTGGGAGACGCGTGGAGACAGCTGTCCGCGCCGTGTCCGTGTCTCGTGGCTGCACCGCGGCGCAGCCGTCTCTGCGATGGCGTGGAATAGCGTGGAGACACGGGGAGAGACGCGGGGAGAGACGCGGGGAGAGACACGGGGAGAGACACGGGGAGAGACGCGGGGAGAGACACGGGGAGAGACACGGGGAGAGACACGGGGAGAGACACGGGGAGAGACGCGGGGAGAGACGCGGGGAGAGACGCGGGGAGAGACGCGGGGAGAGACGCGGGGAGAGACGCGGGGAGAGACGCGGGGAGAGACGCGGGGAGAGACGCGGGGAGAGACGCGGGGAGAGACGCGGGGAGAGACGCGGGGAGAGACGCGGGGAGAGACGCGGGGAGAGACGCGGGGAGAGACGCGGGGAGAGACGCGGGGAGAGACGCGGGGAGAGACGCGGGGAGAGACGCGGGGAGAGACGCGGGGAGAGACACGGGGAGAGACGTGGGGAGAGACGCGGGGAGAGACGCGGGGAGAGACGCGGGTCTACGTCGGAGACTCTGCCGGGCGCGTGTCCGTCACCGGACTTGGCCATGGGAAGGTGGACAACGCACACAGACACCCCGAGAGGGATTCCCACGGGAGGGGAGACACGGAGACACGGAGACACGGAGACACAGAGACACGGAGACACGGAGACATGCATAGAGACACAGAGACGCGTAGAGACACACGGATACATAGATACTAACTCAACCAATCACTCACTCACCCACTCACCCAGCCATTCACTCACCCAGCCACTTACTCACCCAGCCACTTACTCACCCACTCACTCACCCACTCACTCACTCACTCACCCACTCACCCAGCCACCCACTCACTCACCCAGCCATTCACTCACCCACCCACTCACTCACTCACCCACTCAATCACCCACCCACCCACTCAATCACCCACCCACCCACTCACTCACCCACTCACTCACTCACTCACCCACTCACCCAGCCACCCACTCACTCACCCAGCCATTAACTCACCCACCCACTCACTCACCCACCCACTCACCCACCCACCCACTCACTCACTCACCCACTCACCCACCCACTCACTCACTCACCCACTCACTCACTCTCCCACCCACCCACTCACTCACTCTCCCACCCACTAACCCACCCACTCACTCACTCTCCCACCCACTAACTCAACCAATCACTCACTCACCCACTCACCCAGCCATTCACTCACCCAGCCACTTACTTCCTCACTCACTCACCCACCCACTCACTCTCCCACCCACCCACTCACCCAGCCATTCACTCACTCTCCCACCCACTCACTCACCCACTCACCCACCCACTCACTCACCCACCCACCCACTCACCCACCCACCCACTCACTCACTCACCCACTCACCCACTCACCCACTCACTCACCCACCCACTCACCCACCCACCCACTTACTCACCCACTCACCCACCCACCCACCCACTCACCCACCCACTCACCCACCCATCCACCCACTCACCCACCCACTCACCCACTCACTCACCCACTCACTCACCCACCCACCCACCCACTTACTCACCCACTCACTCACCCACTCACCCACTCACTCACCCACCCACCCACTCACTCACCCACCCACTCACTCACTCACTCACCCACCCACCCACCCACTCACCCACCCACCCACCCACTCACCCACCCACCCACCCACTCACCCACCCACCCACTCACCCACCCACCCACCCACTCACCCACCCACCCACTCACCCACTCACCCACTCACCCACCCACTCACCCACTCACTCACCCACCCACTCACCCACCCACTCACCCACCCACCCACTTACTCACCCACCCACCCACTCACCCACCCACCCACTCACCCACCCACTCACCCACCCACCCACTCACCCACCCATCCACCCACTTACCCACTCACCCACCCACTCACTCACCCACTCACTCACCCACCCACCCACCCACTTACTCACTCACCCACTCACCCACTCACCCACTCACTCACCCACCCACCCACTCACCCACCCACCCACTCACCCATCCACCCACTCACCCACTCACTCACCCACTCACCCACCCACCCACCCACTTACTCACCCACTCACTCACCCACTCACCCACTCACCCACTCACTCACCCACCCACCCACTCACTCACCCACCCACCCACTTAATCACCCACTCACTCACCCACTCACCCACTCACCCACTCACTCACCCACCCACCCACCCACTCACCCACCCACCCACTCACCCACTCACCCACCCACTCACCCACCCACCCACTCACTCACCCACCCACCCACCCCTCTGCTCCCTGTGGTTGTGATGATAGCGAGGAGTAGGAGGAGGAAGATCAGGAGCAGGATTCTCGTTGTCCACCACCAAGGTGGTGGTGACTCTGAACTCCGCAGTCGTCCAACTCCACCACTCACTCGGACAGCTGCTCGTGTCCACCTCCACGCACTGCTACGTGTGTGACACTCACAGGTACTCACACTCACTCACACTCACTCACTCACCCTCACACACTCACTCACACACTCACTCACTCTCACACACTCACTCACTTACGCACTCTCACTCACTCTCACTCACTCACACTCACTCACACACTCACACACACTCACTCTCACACTCACTCACACACTCACTCACTCACACACTCACTCACACACTCACTCACTCACT
>NW_022638215.1:430000-487500 GCF_010993605.1 Petromyzon marinus
CACTTGCCCCTACAGCCCTGCTAGAGGCTACCTGGGGGAGCTTTGTCTGTGTCTCTCAGCACTTGCCCCTACAGCCCTGCCAGAGGCTACCTGGGGGACCTTTGTCTGTGTCTCTCAGCACTTGCCCCTACAGCCCTGCTAGAGGCTACCTGGGGGACCTTTGTCTGTGTCTCTCAGCACTTGCCCCTACAGCCCTGCTAGAGTTTACCTGGGGGACCTTTGTCTGTGTCTCTCAGCACTTGCCCCTACTGCCCTGCCAGAGGCTACCTGGGGGACCTTTGTCTGTGTCTGTGTGCAGGGATGGCAGTGTGCGAGCGTCATCCCAGCTGCGGTCGCTCCTCTTCCACCAACTCCTGCCTCTTGGGTGAGGCCCGTGCCAGGCTAGGTGCACCACGCCCCGTGCCAGGCTAGGTGCACCACGCCCCGTGCCAGGCTAGGTGCACCACCCACAGGTCGCTGCACCGCAGGGCCCCGTACCAGGCTACGTGCACGTGTGTGTGTGAGTGCAGGAAGAGCCGGGTACTGCTCTGCTCTGCTGATGGATTTCTCATCTTCTCTCCTCATCGCAACATCATCATCGCCTCCGCCTCCCTCCCAGGTACCATCACCATCACCACCACCATCATCAACATCATCAACATCACCATCACTACCACCATCATCACCATCATCACCACCATCACCACCATCACCGCCACCATCACCGCCACCATCACCACCACCATCATCACCACCAACATCACCGCCACCACCATCACCGCCACCATCACCACCACCACCACCAACATCACCACCACCATCACCACCGCCATCACCATCACCACGTGCACCACCACGTCCACCACCACGTCCACCATCACCATTACCATCACCATTACCACCATTAAAACCACCATCACCACCACCATTAAAACCACCACCACCATCACCACCATCACCACCATCATCGCCACCACCACCATCATCGCCACCACCACCATCACCACCACCATCACCACCATCATCACCACCACCACCACCACCATCATCACCATCACCACCATCATCACCATCACCACCACCATCATCACCACCACCACCATCATCACCGCCATCACCACCATCATCGCTACCACCACCATTCATCGCCACCACCACCACCATCGCCACCATCACCACCATCATCGCCACCACCACCATCATCGCCACCACCACCATCACCACCACCACCATCACCACCATCACCACCATCATCGCCACCACCACCATCATCGCCACCACCACCATCACCACCACCATCATCACCATCATCACCACCACCACCACCACCATCATCACCATCACCACCATCATCACCATCACCACCACCATCATCACCACCACCACCATCACCACCATCACCATCATCACCACCACCATCACCACCACCACCACCACCATCACCGCCATCGTCTCTCCCCGCCCCGCCCAGGTCTCCGCTCGGTCTCCGTGTGTGGGAGGGAGCTGCTCTGTCTCCATGGCGACGGGAGGCTGAGTCACATGACCCTCGTCTCCTCCGCCGTTGGCGTGGCGACGCTGGCCCGGGCCCGCAGGCCGCTAGCCGCAGCTTGGCTCGCCTGGACTCACCGCAGATTCATCATGGCCGGCCCGGTAGGTTCACGGTGGACGTGTCTCTGTGTTCACGGTGGCCGTGTGGCTGAGTTCACGGTGGCCGGCCCGGTAGGTTCACGGTGGACGTGTCTCTGTGTTCACGGTGGTCGTGTGGCTGAGTTCACGGTGGCCGGCCCGGTAGGTTCACGGTGGACGTGTCTCTGTGTTCACGGTGGGCGTGTGGCCGGGTTCACGGTGGACGTGTCTCTGTGTTCACGGTAGACGTGTCTCTGTGTTCACGGTGGCCGTGTCTCTGTGTTCACGGTGGCCGTGTCTCTGTGTTCACGGTGGTCGTGTCTCTGTGTTCACGGTGGACGTGTGGCTGTGTTCACGGTGGACGTGTCTCTGTGTTCACGGTGGACGTGTCTCTGTGTTCACGGTGGCCGTGTGGCTGAGTTCACGGTGGCCGGCCCGGTAGGTTCACGGTGGACGTGTCTCTGTGTTCACGGTGGACGTGTGGCCGGGTTCACGGTGGCCGTGTGGCTGAGTTCACGGTGGACGTGTCTCTGTGTTCACGGTGGTCGTGTGGCTGAGTTCACGGTGGCCGGCCCGGTAGGTTCACGGTGGACGTGTCTCTGTGTTCACGGTGGGCGTGTGGCCGGGTTCACGGTGGACGTGTCTCTGTGTTCACGGTGGCCGTGTCTCTGTGTCTGTTCACGGTGGCCGTGTCTCTGTGTTCACGGTGGCCGTGTCTCTGTGTTCACGATGGCCGTGTCTCTGTGTTCACGATGGCCGTGTCTCTGTGTTCACGATGGCCGTGTCTCTGTGTTCACGATGGCCGTGTCTCTGTGTTCACGGTGGCCGTGTCTCTGTGTTCACGGTGGACGTGTGGCCGGGTTCACGGTGGCCGTGTGGCTGAGTTCACGGTGGCCGTGTGGCTGAGTTCACGGTGGCCGTGTGGCTGAGTTCACGGTGGCCGTGTGGCCGGGTTCACGGTGGCCGTGTGGCTGAGTTCACGGTGGCCGTGTGGCTGAGTTCACGGTGGCCGTGTGGCTGTGTTCACGGTGGCCGTGTGGCCGGGTTCACGGTGGCCGTGTGGCTGAGTTCACGGTGGCCGTGTGGCTGAGTTCACGGTGGACGTGTGGCTGAGTTCACGGTGGCCGTGTGGCCGGGTTCACGGTGGCCGTGTGGCCGAGTTCACGGTGGCCGTGTGGCTGAGTTCACGGTGGTCGTGTGGCTGAGTTCACGGTGGCCGTGTGGCTGAGTTCACGGTGGCCGTGTGGCTGAGTTCACGGTGGTCGTGCGGCTGAGTTCACGGTGGCCGTGTGCCTGAGTTCACGGTGGCCGTGTGGCTGAGTTCACGGTGGTCGTGTCTCTGTGTTCACGGTGGTCGTGTGGCTGAGTTCACGGTGGTCGTGTGGCTGAGTTGACGGTGGTCGTGTGGCTGAGTTCACGGTGGTCGTGTGGCTGAGTTCACGGTGGCCGTGTGGCTGAGTTCACGGTGGTCGTGTGGCTGAGTTCACGGTGGCCGTGTGGCTGAGTTCACGGTGGCCGTGTGGCTGAGTTTACGGTGGTCGTGTGGATGAGTTGACGGTGGCCGTGTCTCTGTGTTCACGGTGGTCGTGTGGCCGGGTTCACGGTGGTCGTGTGGCTGAGTTCACGGTGGTCGTGTGGCTGAGTTCACGGTGGCCGTGTGGCAGAGTTCACGGTGACCGTGTGGCAGAGTTCACGGTGACCGTGTCTCTGAGTTCACGGTGGTCGTGTGGCTGAGTTCACGGTGGCCGTGTGGCTGAGTTCACGGTGGTCGTGTGGCTGAGTTCACGGTGGTCGTGTGGCTGAGTTCACGGTGGCCGTGCGGCTGAGTTCACGGTGGCCGTGTGGCTGAGTTCACGGTGGCCGTGTGGCTGAGTTCACGGTGGTCGTGCGGCTGAGTTCACGGTGGCCGTGTGCCTGAGTTCACGGTGGCCGTGTGGCTGAGTTCACGGTGGTCGTGTCTCTGTGTTCACGGTGGTCGTGTGGCTGAGTTCACGGTGGTCGTGTGGCTGAGTTCACGGTGGTCGTGTGGCTGAGTTCACGGTGGTCGTGTGGCTGAGTTCACGGTGGCCGTGTGGCTGAGTTCACGGTGGTCGTGTGGCTGAGTTCACGGTGGCCGTGTGGCTGAGTTCACGGTGGCCGTGTGGCCGAGTTCACGGTGGTCGTGTGGCTGAGTTCACGGTGGCCGTGTGGCTGAGTTCACGGTGGCCGTGTGGCTGAGTTCACGGTGGCCGTGTGGCTGAGTTCACGGTGGCCGTGTGGCTGAGTTCACGGTGGCCGTGTGGCTGAGTTCACGGTGGCCGTGTGGCTGAGTTCACGGTGGTCGTGTGGCTGAGTTCACGGTGGTCGTGTGGCTGAGTTCACGGTGGACGTGTGGCTGTGTTCACGGTGGTCGTGTGGCTGAGTTCACGGTGGTCGTGTGGCCGGGTTCACGGTGGTCGTGTGGCTGAGTTCACGGTGGCCGTGTGGCTGAGTTCACGGTGGCCGTGTGGATGAGTTCACGGTGGTCGTGTGGCTGAGTTCACGGTGGCCGTGTGGCTGAGTTCACGGTGGCCGTGTGGCTGAGTTCACGGTGGTCGTGTGGCCGAGTTCACGGTGGCCGTGTCTCTATGTTCACGGTGGTCGTGTGGCTGAGTTCACGTTGGCCGTGTGGCTGTGTTCACGGTGGCCGTGTGGCTGAGTTCACGGTGGCCGTGTGGCTGAGTTCACGGTGGCCGTGTGGCTGAGTTCACGGTGGTCGTGTGGCTGAGTTCACGGTGGCCGTGTGGCTGAGTTCACGGTGGCCGTGTGGCTGAGTTCACGGTGGCCGTGTGGCTGAGTTCACGGTGGATGTGTGGCTGAGTTCACGGTGGTGTGGGTGGGTTAAAGTTTGGGTGTCTGTCCCCACCGCTATTCTTCTGGGATCAGCGTAGACCATTGCAGGGCTGCTCCTTTAACTTTATCGCGATCTATTTATTTATTTATTTATCCCACCACCCACCCCCCCCTTAGGCCCGGCGACGCGTTCCCACCTCCGTCCTGGAGGAAATCTGCGAGGGCTTGGAGATTCCCGATGGAGTTTCGGGGAATTCCAAGAATTCCCAAACGGAGATGTCGGGAAATTCTGGGAATTCCGGTGACTCGGGAAATCCGGAAAATCCGGGGATTGCGGGAAAATCCGGGTTCTCGGAGGCTTTGGGAATTCCGATAGATTTTGAACATCTGGGGAATTCTGGAGATGCTGAGAATTGTGCCATTCTGGGAAATCTTCGAATTCCTGGGAATTCTGGAATTCCGGGAATGCCGGCAACACCTGAAGTCCCGCGAGCTCTCTCTTGGGATTCGGAATCTCTGAAAATTCCCGGAATTCCAGGAACGTCTTCGAATCCCGGAGTTCTGGAAATGTTGGATGCTTTCCCCGGCGTTCTGGGAGAGGAGTGGAGGATGGAGCTTGCTCGGAAGATTCGGGAAATGCTCGGGGACCTGGAAGCTGATGCGTGGGATCATGGGAATTCCGGGAATTCCGGGAATTCCGGGAATTCCGGGAATTCCGGGAATTCCGGGTCCAGCCTCAACAGCAGCCGGCGCAGCAGTGTGAGCTCACTGGTGAGACATCATCATCATCAGCAGTCGTCAGCAGAACCATCATCATCAGCAGAATCATCAGCATCATGAGCAGCAGCATCATCATCATCAGCAGCGCCATCATAATCATGAGCATCAACAGCAGCAGCGCCATCAGCAGCAGCATCATCAGCATCATCATCAGCAGCAGAATCATCATCATGAGCAGCAGCATCATCATCATCAGCAGTGCCATCAGCAGTTGCATCATCAGCATCATCAACAGCAGCAGAATCATCATCATCATGAGCAGCAGCATCATCATCAACAGTAGCATCATCAACAGCAGCAGCATCATCAACAGCAGCGCCATCATCATCAGCATCATCATCATCAGCATCATCATCATCAGCAGTGCCATCAGCAGCATCATCAGCATCATCATCAACAGCAGCAGAATCATCATCATCATGAGCAGCAGCATCATCATCATCAACAGCAGCATCATCAACAGCAGCAGCATCATCAACAGCAGTGCCATCATCATCAGCATCATCATCATCAGCATCATCATCATCAGCATCATCATCATCATCATCAGCAGCAGCATCATCATCATCAGCATGACATCTCCCCGCGTGTCTCTCCCCGTGTCTCCACAGGGTAGCTTCTCTCTGCTGGACGGGGGAATCTACCAAGTCCACTCAGCTGATGACACCACTCCCCCCTCCTCCTCGTCATCCTCCTCCTCCTCATCATCCTCATCATCCATCCGCTCTTGCCCAGCCACCTTTGTCTCCACAGCAGCATCGGCAAACCCAGACAAGGAGACTTACAGCACCGATTGTCAACCTTGGTCTCCAGCTCACTGGGAAATTGACGCCACCACCTCCACCACCACCACCACCACCACCACCTCCACCACCACCTCCACCACCTCCTCCATCATCGCCACCACCTCCACCACCACCACCACCACCTCCACCACCACCTCCACCACCTCCTCCTCCATCATCGCCACCACCTCCTCCAACACCATCAACAACAGCAGCAGCGGTGGAGATGGTTTAGCGAAGACCCAGCGAGCAGCTGAGAAAGAGGAGGAGTTGGTGTACGAGGTGGTGGACGAGGTGGTGGACGAGGACGAGGTGGTGGACGAGGTGGTGGACGAGGTGGTGGACGAGGTGGTGGACGAGGAGGAGGTGGAGGTGCTGCCGGGTCTGGCCGACGCTGGGGTCCGTTTGGGCGGAGCTGACTGCACAGGAGAGGAGGAGGAGGAGGAGAGTGGGAAGGCGACTTTGGGTGAGCGGCTCGGGAATTCCTCACAGCCGTGGGGGCACCCCCAGTGGCAGCTGTCCCCACAAGCCGTCAGTCTGCCAGACCGGTGCTGTGGTGACGGTGGTGATGGTGGTGGTGGTGACGGTGGTGGTGGTGGTGGTGACGGTGGTGGTGGTGACGGTGGTGGTGGTGGTGATGATGGTGGTGATGGTGGTGGTGGTGATGGTGGTGGTGATGGTGGTGGTGGTGGTGACGGTGGTGGTGGTGACGGTGGTGGTGATGGTGGTGATGGTGGTGGTGGTGATGGTGGTGATGGTGGTGGTGGTGGTGATGGTGGTGACGGTGGTGGTGGTGACGGTGGTGGTCGTGGTGGTCGTGGTGGTGGTGACGGTGGTGATGGTGGTGGTGGTCGTGGTTGTGATGGTGGTGGTCGTGGTGGTGGTGACGGTGGTGGTAGTAACGGTCGTGGTGATGGTCGTGGTGATGGTCGTGGTGATGGTGGTGATTGTGGTGATGTAGGTGGTGGTGATGGTTGTGGTGATGGTGGTGGTTGTGGTGATGGTGGTGGTTGTGGTGATGTAGGTGGTGGTGATGATTGTGGTGATGGTGGTGGTTATGGTGATGTAGGTGGTGGCGATGGTTGTGGTGATGGTGGTCGTCGTGGTGATGTAGGTGGTGGTGATGGTTGTGGTGATGGTGGTGGTTGTGGTGATGTAGGTGGTGGTGATGGTTGTGGTGATGGTGGTGATTGTGGTGATGTAGGTGGTGGTGATGGTTGTGGTGATGGTGGTGGTTGTGGTGATGGTGGTGGTTGTGGTGATGTAGGTGGTGGTGATGATTGTGGTGATGGTGGTGGTTATGGTGATGTAGGTGGTGGTGATGGTTGTGGTGATGGTGGTGGTTGTGGTGATGTAGGTGGTGGTGATGGTTGTGGTGATGGTGGTGGTTGTGGTGGTGGTTGTGGTGATGTAGGTGGTGGTGGTTGTGGTGGTGGTTGTGGTGATGGTGGTTGTGGTGATGGTTGTGGTGGTTGTGGTGATGTAGTTGGTGGTGGTTGTGGTGATGTAGGTGGTGGTGGTTGTGGTGGTTGTGGTGATGTAGATGTTAGTGGTTGTGGTGATGGTTGTGGTGGTTGTGGTGATGGTGGTTGTGGTGATGGTTGTGGTGGTGGTTGTGGTGATGGTTGTGGTGGTGGTTGTGGTGATGGTTGTGGTGGTGGTTGTGGTTATGTAGGTGGTAGTGGTTGTGGTGATGGTTGTGGTGGTGGTGGTTGTGGTGATGTAGGTGGTAGTGGTTGTGGTGATGGTTGTAGTGATGGTTGTGGTGATAGTTGTGGTGGTGATAGTTGTGGTGGTGGTTGTGGTGATGTAGGTGGTAGTGGTTGTGGTGATGGTTGTGGTGGTGGTTGTGGTGATGGTTGTGGTGATGGTTGTGGTGGTGGTTGCGGTGATGTAGGTGGTAGTGGTTGTGGTGATGGTTGTGGTTGTGGTGGTGGTTGTGGTGATGTAGGTGGTGGTTGTGGTGGTCGTGGTGGTTGTGGTGATGTAGGAGGTGGTGGTTGTGGTGATGTAGGTGGTGGTGGTTGTGGTGATGTAGGTGGTAGTGGTGATGGTTGTGGTGGTGGTTGTGGTGATGTAGGTGGTGGTGGTTGTGGTGATGGTTGTGGTGGTTGTGGTGATGTAGGTGGTAGTGGTTGTGGTGATGGTTGTGGTGGTGATGGTTGTGGTGATGGTTGTGGTGGTGGTTGTGGTGATGGTTGTGGTGGTGGTGATGGTTGTGGTGTGGTGATGGTTGTGGTTGTGGTGGTGGTTGTGGTGATGTAGGTGGTAGTGGTTGTGGTGATGGTTGTGGTTGTGGTGATGGTTGTGGTGGTGGTGGTGGTGGTTGTGGTGATGTAGGTGGTAGTGGTTGTGGTGATGGTTGTGGTGGTGATGGTTGTGGTGATGGTTGTGGTGGTGGTTGTGGTGATGGTTGTGGTGATGGTTGTGGTGGTGGTTGTGGTGATGGTTGTGGTTGTGGTGGTGGTTGTGGTGATGTAGGTGGTAGTGGTTGTGGTGATGGTTGTGGTGGTGATGGTTGTGGTGATGTTTGTGGTGGTGGTTGTGGTGATGGTTGTGGTTGTGGTGGTGGTTGTGGTGATGGTGGTGGTAGTTGTGGTGATGTAGGTGGTGGTGGTTGTGGTGATGGTTGTGGTTGTGGTGGTGGTTGTGGTGATGGTTGTGGTGATGGTTGTGGTTGTGGTGGTGGTTGTGGTGATGGTTGTGGTTGTGGTGGTGGTTGTGGTGATGGTTGTGTTGGTTGTTGTGGTTGTGGTGATGTAGGTGGTGGTGATGGTTGTGGTGGTTGTTGTTGTGGTGATGTAGATGGTAGTGTTTGTGGTGGTGGTTGTGGTGATGGTGGTAGTGGTTGTGGTGGTGGTAGTAGTGGTTGTGGTGATGTAGGTGGTGGTGATGGTTGTGGTGGTGGTTGTGGTGATGTAGGTGGTGGTTGTGGTGATGTAGGTGGTGGTGATGGTTGTGGTGGTTGTGGTTGTGGTGATGGTTGTGGTGGTTGTTGTGGTGGTGGTGGTGGTTGTGGTGATGGTGGTTGTGGTGGTGGTGGTGGTTGTGATGGTTGTGGTTGTGGTGGTTGTTGTGGTGGTGGTGGTTGTGGTGATGTAGGTGGTAGTAGTTGTGGTGATGGTTGTGGTGGTGGTGGTGGTTGTGGTGATGTAGGTGGTGGTTGTGGTGATGGTTGTGGTTGTGGTGGTGGTTGTGGTGATGTAGGTGGTGGTTGTGGTGATGGTGGTGGTTGTGGTGATGTAGGTGGTGGTTGTGGTGATGGTGGTGGTGGTTGTGGTGATGTAGGTGGTGGTTGTGGTGATGGTTGTGGATGTGGTGGTTGTGGTGATGTAGGTGGTGGTTGTGGTGGTGGTGGTGGTGGTTGTGGTGATGTAGGTGGTGGTTGTGGTGATGGTAGTGGTTGTGGTGATGGTTGTGGTGGTGGTTGTGGTGATGGTTGTGGTTGTGGTGATGTAGGTGCTGACGAGCTGGATGTGGAGGACGCTCGTTTGGAAGACCTCAAACGATCTACGGCTGAGACCCTGTGAGTCATCATCAGCAGCATCATCAGCAACATCATCATCAGCATCTTCATCAGCAGCATCAGCATCATCAGCAGCATCAGCATCATCATCAGCATCATCAATAGCATCATCAGCAGCATCTTCATCAGCAGCATCATCATCAGCATCATCATCAATAACAACATCATCAGCATCAGCATCATCATCAGCAACATCATCAGCATCAGCAGCATCAGCATCATCATCAGCACCATCAGCATCATCATCAGCAGCATCAGCATCATCAGCAGCATCATCATCAGCACCATCAGCATCATCATCAGCAGCATCATCATCAGCAGCATCAGCAGGATGTAGAGACTCAGGGTCACCTCTTCTTGTAACCCCCCCTCCCCCCTCCCCCTCCCCCCTCCCCCTCCCCCCTCCCCCCTCCCCCTCCCCCCAGGCTGAGCGTGGAGGACCCCACAAACTTCCTTGACCCCAGAAGCCTCCACAGGACTCTGTGGAGGTGGTCCCAGCAGCTGTGGCATAGCGTGGCCACGGTTCTGCCTGCCGCTGGTGGTGGTGGTGGTGGCGGTGGTGGTGGTGGTGGTGGCGGGGGTGGTGGTGGTGGTGGCGGGGGTGGTGGTGGTGATGGTGGTGGTGGTGTTGGTGGAGGTGGTGGTGGTGGTGGTGTTGGTGGAGGTGGTGGTGGTGGGGGTGGTGGTGGTGGTGGCGGTGGTGGGGGTGGTGGTGGTGATGGTGATGTTGGTGGAGGTGGTGGTGACGGTGTTTGTGGTGGTGGTGATGTAGGTGGTGGACATGAGAGTGTCAATAATCGTGGTGGTGGTCATGGTGGAGGCCGTGGTGATGGTGGTCACAACGGTGTTAATGTTGGTGGTGGTGGTGGCGGTGATGTTGGTGATGTTGGTGATGGCGTCAGGAGGAGATTGAGGGCCGGCTCCCCCATCGCCACCCTGCCTGTCTCACTCCACGGCGATGTCCAACGTTTGGCGACGCTGCACTTTGAAGTGATGTTGATCATCGCCGAGGATGGCGGTGATGGTGATGATGGCGATGACGGTGATGGTGCTGCGGATAGTGATGATGCTCATGATGATGGTGGTGATGATGGTGGTGGTGATGATGGTGGTGATAGTGGTGGTGATGATGGTGGTGGTGATGATGGTGGTGGTGATGGTGGTGATGGTGGTGGTGGTGATGGTGGTGATGGTGGTGGTGATGGTGGTGGTGATGGTGGTGATGATGGTGGGTTGTTGGAGCGCGCTGCAAGGTTCTTGAGCTGCTTCCGGTCTCTCATGGACCTCGTCAGAGTGGAGGAGGCCGTGACGAGGTGGGGGCAGGGGGGAGGGGGGAGGAGGAGAGGGGGGAGAGACATCCACGCCCTGAGGACCATGCTGGAAGGTTACCACCACCATCATCACCATCATCATCACCATCATCACCATCACCACCATCACCACCATCATCATCACCATCATCACCATCACCACCATCATCATCACCACCATCATCACCACCATCACCACCATCATCATCATCACCATGATCATCACCATCATCACCATCATCATCACCACCATCATCACCACCACCATCATCACCATCATCATCACCATCATCACCATCATCACCACCATCATCACCACCATCACCACCATCATCATCACCATGATCATCACCATCATCACCATCATCACCACCATCATCACCACCACCATCATGACCACCATCATCATCACCATCATCACCATCATCATCACCATGATCATCATCACCATCATCATCACCACCACCACCATCATCACCACCATCACCACCATCACCACCATCATCACCATCATCACCACCATCATCACCATCACCACCATCACCATCATCATCACCACCATCACCACCATCACCACCATCATCATCACCACCATCACCACCATCACCACCATCATCATCACCATAATCACCACCATCATCACCATCATCACCACCATCACCACCATCACCATCATCACCACCACCATCATCATCACCATCATCACCATCATCATCACCATCACCATCATCACCACCATCATCATCACCATCACCACCATCACCACCATCACCACCATGACCACCATCACCATCACCATGACCACCATCACCATCATCACCACCATCATCACCACCATCACCACCATCACCATCATCACCATCACCACCATCATCACCACCATCACCACCACCATCACCACCATGATGATGGTGATGATGATGGTGGTGATGGTGGTGATGGTGGTGATGGTGATGATGGTAGTGATGATGGTGGTGATGGTGATGGTGGTGATGATGTCTCTGTCTGTGCAGTGATTCATTCTTCGACCCAGCCGAGTGTGGATCCCTACAGACAAGATGACTCTGCTCAGCCCGAGCTGATGGCCAGGTGAGACTCTCTGTCTCTCGGTCTCTCTCTGCCTGTGTGTGTGTGTAGGCTGTGTGTGTGTGTGTAGGCTGTGTGTGTAGGCTGTGTGTAGGCTGTGTGTGTGTAGGCTGTGTGTAGGCTGTGTGTGTGTAGGCTGTGTGTAGGCTGTGTGTGTGTAGGCTGTGTGTAGGCTGTGTGTGTGTAGGCTGTGTGTAGGCTGTGTGTGTGTAGGCTGTGTGTGTGTAGGCTGTGTGTGTGTGTAGGCTGTGTGTGTGTGTAGGCTGTGTGTGTGTGTAGGCTGTGTGTGTGTGTAGGCTGTGTGTGTGTGTGTGTAGGCTGTGTGTGTGTAGGCTGTGTGTGTGTAGGCTGTGTGTGTGTGTAGGCTGTGTGTGTGTGTGTAGGCTGTGTGTGTAGGCTGTGTGTGTGTGTGTGTGTAGGCTGTGTGTGTGTGTGTGTAGGCTGTGTGTGTGTGTGTAGGCTGTGTGTGTGTGTGTAGGCTGTGTGTGGGCTGTGTGTGTGTAGGCTGTGTGTGTGTGTAGGCTGTGTATGTGTGTGTAGGCTGTGTGTGTGTGTAGGCTGTGTGTGTGTGTAGGCTGTGTGTGTGTGTAGGCTGTGTGTGTGTGTGGGCTGTGTGTGTGTAGGCTGTGTGTGTGTAGGCTGTGTGTAGGCTGTGTGTAGGCTGTGTGTGTGTAGGCTGTGTGTGTGTGTGTGTAGGCTGTGTGTGTGTAGGCTGTGTGTGTGTGTAGGCTGTGTGTGTGTGTGTAGGCTGTGTGTGTGTAGGCTGTGTGTGTGTAGGCTGTGTGTGTAGGCTGTGTGTGTGTAGGCTGTGTGTGTGTAGGCTGTGTGTGTGTAGGCTGTGTGTAGGCTGTGTGTAGGCTGTGTGTGTGTAGGCTGTGTGTGTGTAGGTTGTGTGTGTAGGCTGTGTGTAGGCTGTGTGTGTGTGTAGGCTGTGTGTGTGTAGTCTGTGTGTGTGTAGGCTGTGTGTGTGTAGGCTGTGTGTGTGTAGGCTGTGTGTGTGTGTAGGCTGTGTGTGTGTGTAGTCTGTGTGTGTGTAGGCTGTGTGTGTGTAGGCTGTGTGTAGGCTGTGTGTGTGTAGGCTGTGTGTGTGTAGGCTGTGTGTGTGTAGTCTGTGTGTGTAGGCTGTGTGTGTGTAGGCTGTGTGTGTGTAGGCTGTGTGTGTGTGTAGGCTGTGTGTGTGTAGTCTGTGTGTGTGTAGGCTGTGTGTGTGTAGGCTGTGTGTAGGCTGTGTGTGTGTAGGCTGTGTGTGTGTAGGCTGTGTGTGTGTAGGCTGTGTGTGTGTGTAGGCTGTGTGTGTGTAGGCTGTGTGTGTGTAGTCTGTGTGTGTAGGCTGTGTGTGTGTAGGCTGTGTGTGTGTAGGCTGTGTGTGTGTGTAGGCTGTGTGTGTGTAGGCTGTGTGTGTGTAGTCTGTGTGTGTGTAGGCTGTGTGTGTGTAGGCTGTGTGTAGGCTGTGTGTGTGTAGGCTGTGTGTGTGTAGGCTGTGTGTGTGTAGGCTGTGTGTAGGCTGTGTGTGTGTAGTCTGTGTGTGTGTAGGCTGTGTGTGTGTAGGCTGTGTGTGTGTAGGCTGTGTGTGTGTGTAGGCTGTGTGTAGGCTGTGTGTGTGTAGTCTGTGTGTGTGTAGGCTGTGTGTGTGTAGGCTGTGTGTGTGTAGGCTGTGTGTGTGTGTGTAGGCTGTGTGTAGGCTGTGTGTGTGTAGTCTGTGTGTGTGTAGGCTGTGTGTGTGTAGGCTGTGTGTGTAGGCTGTGTGTGTGTGTAGGCTGTGTGTAGGCTGTGTGTGTGTAGTCTGTGTGTGTGTAGGCTGTGTGTGTGTAGGCTGTGTGTGTGTAGGCTGTGTGTGTGTAGGCTGTGTGTGTGTAGGCTGTGTGTGTGTGTGTGTAGGCTGTGTGTAGGCACAGACAGTGAGTCAGGTTTTGTCACGTGACCAGCACGTGACGTTGTGGTGAGGGTTGTCACGTGACCAGCACGTGACGTTGTAGTGAGGGTTGTCACGTGACCAGCACGTGACGTTGTAGTGGGGGTTGTCACGTGACCAGCACGTGACGTTGTAGTGAGGGTTGTCACGTGACCAGCACGTGACGTTGTAGTGAGGGTTGTCACGTGACCAGCACGTGACGTTGTGGTGAGGGTTGTCACGTGACCAGCACGTGAAGTTGTGGTGAGGGTTGTCACGTGACCAGCACGTGACGTTGTGGTGAGGGTTGTCACGTGACCAGCACGTGACGTTGTGGTGAGGGTTGTCACGTGACCAGCACGTGACGTTGTGGTGAGGGTTGTCACGTGACCAGCACGTGACGTTGTGGTGAGGGTTGTCACGTGACCAGCACGTGACGTTGTAGTGAGGGTTGTCACGTGACCAGCACGTGACGTTGTGGTGAGGGTTGTCACGTGACGTTGTGGTGAGGGTTGTCACGTGACCAGCACGTGACAACCCTCACCACAACGTCACCTCGTCCGTGACGTTGTGGTGAGGGTTGTCACGTGAGCAGCACGTGACGTTGTCACGTGCTGCTCACGAGCAGCTGGTGCAGCGGTAGTGCGGTAAACGTCGCCACAGGGGAGACAAAGGCGGCCCGGCGCGGTGCTGGTAGCCACCCGCCCCCCTCGCACTTGCCCCTGCAGCAGCGCGTGAGCTACCTGGGGCGTCTGCGTCTGCAGGCTGAGGGGAGGGGCCGGGGGGGTGCGGCCCGCCCAGCGCCACCCCCGGGCGGAGGCTCTCGAGGCTCTGGCTCAGCGCGCCGACCGGGGACGCTCGCTGCTGAGCGGACCTACAGGTGAGACGAACCTCGCCCTCCATGCGTTGACACGGCCACCGTGACCCCGGCCACACGGCCACCGTGACCCCCCCCGCTGACCTGCGATCTCTCACCCCCTAGGTTCGACCCCTGACACGGAGGCCGAGTGGAGATTTCTGATCAAAGTTGCCCGCGGCCTTAAAGGGACCCCGCCCACCCCCAGCGCGGTTTCGACGCCTCCCTCGAATCCGGACGATGGAGGCCTCAAAGGGACCCGGGAGCGGCACCCCCGGAGCCTCGGCGGAGTTGCGGCCGGGCCACAGCAACCGGGCGCTGGTGCTCTTAAAGGGGCTCCGCTCGTAGAGGGGACCCTTAAAGGGACCCCGGCGATTGAGACCCCGGCTGTGAAGGGGGCCCTCAAAGGGACCCCGGTGAGCGGGGTTGCGGTGGCCCTCTCATTCCGGGCCGGGCTGCTCCGTGCTGAGGCTCTGCTCGCCGAGGCTGGAGTCCCCCTGGTGGAGCTCCGCGAGGAGACCAGCGGAGACCGGGACTTCCTCCGCCGGTGGGAGGCGCTGAGGATGGCCGAGCACCGGCAGCGGTGAGTTCGTGCTGAGCAGACCCAGAGGTGGGACGGTCATGGGGGTGGTGACGATGGTGATGTTCACGACGATGATGTTGATGATGTTGTTGATGATGTTCACGACGATGATGTTGATCATGATGATGTTCACGATGATGATGTTGTTGATGTTGTTGTTGATGATGTTCACGATGATGATGTTGTTGATGATGTTGATGTTGTTGATGATGTTGATGATGATGTTGTTGATGTTCACGTTGATGATGTTCACGTTGATGATAATGTTGATGTTGTTGATGATGTTCACGATGATGTTGATGATGATGTTGATGATGTTGCTGATGATGTTGATGATGTAGATGTTGATGTTGATGATGTTCACGTTGATGATGTTGCTGATGATGTTGATGATGTTAATGATGATGTTGATGATGATGTTGCTGATGTTGCTGATGATGTTGATGATGTTAATGATGATGTTGATGATGTTGTTGATGATGTTGTTGATGTTGTTCACGTTGATGATGTTTCAGATTGCTGATCCAGACAATGTTGGAGCGAACGGACCGACTCCTGTGGACACAGCAGCTGTGATACAAAGACAAAGCTCCCCGTGTAGGCTTAGCAGGCTGTAGGGGCAAGTGCTGTGAGTAGCAGCACCTGTGAAGGCTACCGGCACTGTGGCACACACAGAGGGGGTGGGTGGCTATCAGCACCACGCACGGCCGCCTTTGTCTCCCCAGTGCTAGCGATGTTTACTACACACAGCACCAGGTACTCATTTGAGGCTGAGTCGACCTAGGAGAGGCCCAGAATCGGGTCAGATTATCGTCACTGGCGGTGTTGGCCGTGAGCGGGAATCGAACTCGGGTCGCCGGGTTCGTAGCGCAGCGTAGCGCTAACCACTACACCCACCACTCCCCACACACAAAGATCCCCCATATAGCCTTAACAGACTGTAGGGGCAAGTGCTGTTAGCGAGCACCTATGAAGGCCGGAACGGTACACGAGGGGGTGGGTGGCCAGCACCACGCCCGACCGCCTTTGTCTCCCAAGTGGCAATGTTTACACACCGCACCAGGTACTCATTTGAAGCTGAGTCGACCTAGACACACACACGACATTCGCCACTAAGGGGCGGTGACGTCACCACGACGCTTGTGCTAGGCTATGTGCACCTTGAGGCCACGTGGAGTGTCGCACGCCCGCTGGCAGGTCACGGGGCAGACCCAGGTGCCACGGGTCGACTGACTGAGATGACTGGCTGATGCACCACCTGTGCCCCCTACTGTGCCAACCTGCTGTGCTTTAGCCACCCGGCGCTCCGCTCATTGTTGTGAGCGTCGCTCCTCCGCCCTCCGTTGTTGTTGGAGGGCGACTGCCTCCAACTGCCCAGTAGCATCCTTCACGAGCCTCCTCCACAGAGGCCGATCTTGACACCGCTGGTACCAATCATCGGCAAGTCCACTCAGCTCCACGTCCTCCTGCACCACTTCACTCCATCTCTTCTCTAGCCCGTGCCGTGCCCGCTTAGCCCCCTCGATCCGGCCGAACAAAAGCTGTTTCGGCATGCGGTGGCTGGGCATGCGGGCTACATGACCCAGCCATCGCAGCCTTGCCCGCCGGAGGAGCTCACCGATGGGACCTTGCCCAGATCTTTCAAGGATTTGTGAGCTCCTCACACAATCCAGTCTGGTTAAACCCAGGATGGATCGTAGGCAGGCCAGCCTAAATGTTTCTAACCGGCGAAGATGTTCCATTAGGGGGGGTCCACGTTTTGCAAGAGGGAGGGAATGACCGTGGCCGAGAAGACGACACACACACACAGACACACACAAGCTACCAGCAGTGTACAGAGTTTAATACACACGTGTACCCAATGCTTGGTATACCTATACATAGCATCTATTACAAATACACACGTAGCGTGAAACCATAACACACATAGGTAGCATAATGTTAATAGAACACGGCCACAGTGAGTCACACACAGACACGGTCACACAGAGACACGGTCACAGTGAGTCTCACAGAGATACGGTCACAGTGAGTCACACACAGACACGGTCACAGTGAGTCACACACAGACACGGTCACAGTGAGTCACACACAGACACGGTCACAGTCACACAGAGACACGGTCACAGTGAGTCACACACAGACATGGTCACAGTGAGTCACACAGAGACACGGTCACAGTGAGTCACACAGAGACACGGTCACAGTGAGTCACACAGAGACACAGTCACAGTGAGTCACACACAGACACGGTCACAGTGAGTCACACAGAGACACGGTCACAGTGAGTCACACAGAGACACGGTCACAGTCACACAGAGACACGGTCACAGTGAGTCACACAGAGATACGGTCACAGTGAGTCACACAGAGACACGGTCACAGTGAGTCACACAGAGACACGGCCACAGTGAGTCACACAGAGACACGGCCACAGTGAGTCACACAGAGACACGGTCACAGTGAGTCACACAGAGACACGGTCACAGTCACACAGAGACACGGTCACAGTGAGTCACACAGAGACACGGTCACAGTGAGTCACACAGAGACACGGTCACAGTCACACAGAGACACGGTCACAGTGAGTCACACAGAGATACGGTCACGGTGAGTCACACACAGACACGGTCACAGTGAGTCACACAGAGACACGGTCACAGTCACACAGAGACACGGTCACAGTGAGTCACACAGAGACACGGTCACAGTCACACAGAGACACGGTCACACAGAGACACGGTCACAGTGAGTCACACAGAGACACGGTCACACAGAGACACGGTCACAGTCACACAGAGACACGGTCACAGTGAGTCACACAGAGACACGGTCACAGTGAGTCACACAGAGACACGGTCACACAGAGACACGGTCACAGTGAGTCACACAGAGACACGGTCACAGTGAGTCTCACAGAGACACGGTCACAGTCACACAGAGACACGGTCACAGTCACACAGAGACACGGTCACAGTGAGTCACACAGAGACACGGTCACAGCGAGCCACACAGAGAAACGGTCACAGTCACTCACACAGAGACACGGTCACAGTGAGTCACACAGAGACACGGTCACACAGAGAAACGGTCACAGTCACTCACACAGAGACACGGTCACAGTCACACAGAGACACGGTCACAGTCACACAGAGACACGGTCACACAGAGACACGGTCACAGTGAGTCACACAGAGACACGGTCACGGTGAGTCACACAGAGACACGGTCACGGTGAGTCACACAGAGACACGGTCACGGTGAGTCACAGAGACACGGTCACAGTGAGTCACACACAGACACGGTCACAGTCACACAGAGACACGGTCACAGTGAGTCACACAGAGACACGGTCACGGTGAGTCACACAGAGACACGGTCACAGTGAGTCACACAGAGACACGGCCACAGTGAGTCACACAGAGACACGGTCACAGTGAGTCTCACAGAGACACGGTCACAGTGAGTCACACAGAGACACGGTCACAGTGAGTCACACAGAGACACGGTCACAGTGAGTCACACAGACACGGTCACAGTCACACAGAGACACGGTCACAGTGAGTCACACACAGACACGGTCACAGTGAGTCACACAGAGACACGGTCACAGTGAGTCTCACAGAGACACGGTCACAGTGAGTCACACAGAGACACGGTCACAGTGAGTCACACAGAGACACGGCCACAGTGAGTCACACAGAGACACGGTCACAGTCACACAGAGACACGGTCACAGTGAGTCTCACAGAGACACGGTCACAGTGAGTCACACAGAGACACGGTCACAGTGAGTCACACAGAGACACGGTCACAGCGAGCCACACAGAGACACGGTCACAGCCACTCACACAGAGACACGGTCACAGTGAGTCTCACAGAGACACGGTCACAGTGAGTCACACAGAGACACGGTCACAGTCACACAGAGACACGGTCACAGTGAGTCACACAGAGACACGGTCACAGTGAGTCACACAGAGAGACGGTCACAGTGAGTCACACAGAGACACGGTCACAGTGAGTCACAGAGACACGGTCACAGTGAGTCACAGAGACACGGTCACAGTGAGTCACACAGACACGGTCACAGTCACACAGAGACACGGTCACAGTGAGTCACACAGAGACACGGCCACAGTGAGTCACACAGAGACACGGCCACAGTGAGTCACACAGAGACACGGTCACAGTCACACAGAGACACGGTCACAGTCACACAGAGACACGGTCACACAGAGACACGGCCACAGTGAGTCACACAGAGACACGGCCACAGTGAGTCACACAGAGACACGGTCACAGTGAGTCACACAGAGACACGGTCACAGTGAGTCACACAGAGACACGGTCACAGTGAGTCACACAGAGACACGGTCACAGTGAGTCACACAGAGACACGGTCACAGTGAGTCACACAGAGACACGGTCACAGTGAGTCACACAGAGACACGGTCACAGTGAGTCACACAGAGACACGGTCACAGTGAGTCACACAGAGACACGGTCACAGTGAGTCACACAGAGACACGGTCACAGTGAGTCACACAGAGACACGGTCACAGTGAGTCACACAGAGACACGGTCACAGTGAGTCACACACAGACACGGTCACAGCGAGTCACACAGAGACACAGTCACACAGAGACACGGTCACATTCACACAGAGACACGGTCACAGTGAGTCACACAGAGACACGGTCACACAGAGACACGGTCACAGCGAGTCACACAGAGACACACAGACGCAAGTCTCCAATGTTGAATTGTGAAGTTGTTTCCAAACTCCTGTCTTAAGGTGTAACCTTGCTCTCAATAAAGTTATTCATATTGGCTTGTTACTAAAGGCAGTTCCTAACGAGTGCATACACCGTGTGTGTACGTGTGTGCACGTGTGTGTGTACGTGTGTGTGTACGGGTGTGTGCGTACACTGTGGGGAGCGGTGGTGCAGTGGTTAGCACAGCGGTGTCTGTACACGATACCCGGAATTCACCATTCAGTGACGGTGACGTTAACATGGTGCCTGTGCCAGGCTAGGTGCACTTTGAGGCCACATTCATGATTGTGAGCAGAAGAACATCCCAGAGCCCAGGCCTACTGATGGTATCATAGGCCTTGACCAGGTCAATAAAGCAGAGATGTAGGTCTTGCTGGAATTCCCTACACCTCTGCTGTAGCAGACGGACAGAAAATATGGCATCTGTGCAGGACCGCCCTTTCTGAAACCGCATTGGGGCTCCGCAAGCCTCTCCTCAGCGTGCCTGGCAAGGCGATGTTGAATAATCCTTGCCAGAACCTTTCCCGGCACACTGAGGAGTGAGATGACCCTGTAGTTGTTACAACCACACACAACCACACACACACACACACCCATCCACACACACAACCACACACACACCACACACCACACTACACACACTACACACACACTACACACACACCACGCACACACACCACACACACACCACACACCACCACACACTACACACACACTACACACACACTACACACACACCCCACACACACCACACCACACACACCACACCACACACACCACACACACCACACACACACCACACACACACTACACACACACCACACACACACCACACACACACACTACACACACACACTACACACACACCACACACACACCACACACACACTACACACACACACCACACACACGCCACACACCACACACACCACACACACCACACACACCACACACACACGACACACACACCACACCACACACTACACACACACCACACCACACCACACACACACCACACATACACACCACACACACACACACCACACACACACACACCACACACACACTACACACACTACACACACACTACACACACACCACACACACACACCACACCACACCACACCACACACCACACCACACCACACACACACCACACACACACCACACACACCACACTACACACACCACACACCACACACACACCACACCACACACACACCACACACACACCACACACACCACACACACACACACACACACACACACACACACACCACACACACACCACACCACACACACACCACACCACACACACACACACCACACACACCACACACACACAACACACACTACACACACCACACACACACACGCCACACACACACACACCACACACACACCACACTACACACACCACACCACACACACACACCACACACACCACACACACACTACACACACTACACACACCACACACACACACACCACACACACACACCACACACACACACCACACACACACACACCACACACACACACTACACACCACACACACCACACACACCACACACACACCACACACACACCACACACACACACCACACACAACACACACACACACTACACACCACACACACCACACACACACACCACACACACACTACACACACACTACTTCATCTCTTTGTCTCCCTCCCGGCCGTCTTTGTCTCCCTCCCGGCCGTCTTTGTCTCCCTCTTGGCGAGGTCCCACTGCCGGGCGCTGCACCGCGGGGTCGGCACGGCGCTCGTGCGCGAGAAGTTTGAGAAGTCGACGACGAAGCGACCCTCGTCGCTGTCAGAGCCCCCACCTCGTCGCTGTCCGAGCCCCCCACCTCGTCGCTGTCAGAGCCCCCCACCTCGTCGCTGTCCGAGCCCCCCACCTCGTCGCTGTCCGAGCCCCCCACCTCGTCGCAGGAGCTCAGCTCGTCGCCGACACCCCGGCCAACGTCGTCAACGTCATCGTCCACGTGGTCAACGTCATCCGTCACGTGGTCAACGTCATCGGTCACGTGGTCAACATCATCGGTCACGTGGTCAACATCATCGTCCACGTGGTCAACGTCATCGTCCACGTGGTCAACGTCATCGTCCACACTGTGGTCAACGTCATCGTCCACGTGGTCAACGTCATCAGCCTCCTCCTCCTCCTCCCTCTCCTCCACATCCTCGTCCATCCGCGAGCTCCCTCTCACGTCATCATCATCGTCGTCATCGTCGTCATCACAAACTCCTCCTCCATGCTGCTTCCAGCCCCGCGTGTCTCCCACGTGGTGTCTCCGCGTGTCTCCCCCGTGTCCCCCGTGTCCCCACGTGTCTCCCCCGTGTCTCCGCGTGTCTCCCCCGTGTCTCCGCGTGTCTCCCACGTGTCTCCGCGTGTCTCCCACGTGTCCCAGCGTGTCTCCCACGTGTCCCCCGTGTCCCCACGTGTCTCCCCCGTGTCTCCGCGTGTCTCCCCCGTGTCTCCGCGTGTCTCCCACGTGTCCCAGCGTGTCTCCCACGTGTCCCCCGTGTCCCCACGTGTCTCCCCCGTGTCTCCGCGTGTCTCCCCCGTGTCTCCGCGTGTCTCCCACGTGTCCCAGCGTGTCTCCCACGTGTCCCCCGTGTCCCCACGTGTCTCCCCCGTGTCCCAGCGTGTCTCCCACGTGTCCCCCGTGTCCCCACGTGTCTCCCCCGTGTCTCCGCGTGTCTCCCCCGTGTCTCCGCGTGTCTCCCACGTGTCCCAGCGTGTCTCCCACGTGTCCCCCGTGTCCCCACGTGTCTCCCCCGTGTCCCAGCGTGTCTCCCACGTGTCCCCCGTGTCTCCGCGTGTCTCCCCCGTGGTGTCTCCGCGTGTCTCCCCCGTGTCTCCGCGTGTCTCCCACGTGTCCCAGCGTGTCTCCCACGTGTCCCCCGTGTCCCCACGTGTCTCCCCCGTGTCCCCACGTGTCTCCCCCGTGTCCCCGCGTGTCTCCCCCGTGTCTCCGCGTGTCTCCCCCGTGTCTCCGCGTGTCTCCCCCGTGTCCCCGCGTGTCTCCCCTGTGGTGTCTCCACGTGTCTCCCCCGTGGTGTCTCCGCGTGTCTCCCCCGTGTCTCCGCGTGTCTCCCCCGTGGTGTCCCCGCGTGTCTCCCCCGCTGGACATGGGCACGAAGCGGTGACCCCAGGCGATGTCCGCGGGGCGGTAGGAGGCCCGGGCCTGGGTGGTGGTGCCGGTAGACTCCACCACTCCCTGAAGCAACACCACCACCTCCAACTGGGGGTGCCTGGGGGGTAGGGGGCAGGGGGCATCATCACGTGGTGGTGGTGAACCACGTGGTGGTGGTGGTGAACCACGTGGTGGTGATGGTGAACCACGTGGTGGTGATGGTGAACCACGTGGTGGTGATGAACCACGTGGTGATGATGAACCACGTGGTGGTGGTGAACCACGTGGTGATGATAAACCACGTGGTGGTGGTGATGAACCACGTGGTGGTGGTGATGAACCACGTGGTGGTGGTGATGAACCACGTGGTGGTGGTGGTGGTGAACCACGTGGTGGTGGTGGTGAACCACGTGGTGGTGGTGGTGGTGAACCACGTGGTGATGATAAACCACGTGGTGGTGGTGGTGGTGGTGAACCACGTGGTGGTGATGAACTACGTGGTGATGGTGATGATGAACCACGTGGTGGCGGTGATGAACCACGTGGTGGCGGTGATGAACCAAGTGGTGATGGTGATGAACCACGTGGTGATGGTGATGAACCACGTGGTGATGGTGATGAACCACGTGGTGATGGTGATGAACCACGTGATGGTGGTGGTGAACCACGTGGTGGCGGTGATGAACCACGTGGTGGTGGTGGTGATGAACCACGTGGTGGTGGTGATGAACCACGTGGTGGTGGTGATGAACCACGTGGTGGTGGTGGTGGTGATGAACCACGTGGTGATGGACCACGTGGTGGTGGTGATGAACCACGTGGTGATGGTGGTGGCGGTGATGAACCACGTGGTGATGGTGGTGATGAACCACGTGGTGGTGGTGGTGGTGGTGGTGATGAACCACGTGGTGGCGGTGATGAACCACGTGGTGGTGGTGATGAACCACGTGGTGATGGTGGTGGCGGTGATGAACCACGTGGTGATGGTGGTGATGAACCACGTGGTGATGGTGGTGATGAACCACGTGGTGATGGTGGTGATGAACCACGTGGTGGTGGTGGTGGTGGTGATGAACCACGTGGTGATGGTGGTGATGAACCACGTGGTGGTGGTGATGAACCACGTGGTGGTGGTGAACCACGTGGTGGTGGTGAACCACGTGGTGGTGGTGGTGGTGAACCACGTGGTGGTGGTGGTGATGAACCACGTGGTGGTGATGAACCACGTGGTGGTGATGAACCACGTGGTGGTGGTGGTGATGAACCACGTGGTGGTGGTGGTGGTGGTGATGAACCACGTGGTGGTGGTGGTGGTGTTGGTGGTGGTGGTGGTGAACCACGTGGTGGTGGTGATGAACCACGTGGTGGTGGTGGTGGTGGTGGTGGTGATGAACCACGTGGTGGTGGTGGTGATGAATCACGTGGTGGTGGTGGTGATGAACCACGTGGTGATGGTGGTGATGGACCACGTGGTGATGGTGGTGATGAACCACGTGGTGGTGGTGATGAACCACATGGTGGTGGTGATGAACCACGTGGTGATGGTGATGAACCACGTGATGGTGGTGGTGATGAACCACGTGGTGGTGGTGGTGATGGACCACGTGGTGGTGGTGATGAACCACGTGGTGGTGGTGGTGGTGAACCACGTGGTGGTGGTGAACCATGTGGTGGTGATGAACCACGTGGTGGTGGTGGTGGTGGTGATGAACCACGTGGTGGTGGTGATGAACCATGTGGTGGTGATGAACCACGTGGTGGTGGTGATGAACCACGTGATGGTGGTGATGAACCACGTGGTGGTGGTGGTGGTGGTGAACCACGTGGTGGTGGTGAACCATGTGGTGGTGGTGGTGATGAACCACGTGGTGGTGGTGATGAACCACGTAGTGGTGGTGATGAACCATGTGGTGGTGGTGATGATGAACCATGTGGTGGTGGTGGTGATGAACCACGTGGTGGTGGTGATGAACCACGTGGTGGTGGTGATGAACCACGTGGTGGTGGTGGTGGTGAACCACGTGGTGGTGGTGAACCATGTGGTGGTGGTGGTGATGAACCATGTGGTGGTGGTGGTGGTGATGAACCACGTGGTGGTGGTGATGAACCACGTGGTGGTGGTGATGAACCACGTGGTGGTGGTGGTGGTGGTGGTGAACCACGTGGTGGTGGTGGTGGTGAACCACGTGGTGGTGGTGAACCACGTGATGGTGGTGGTGGTGGTGATGAACCACGTGGTGGTGGTGATGAACCACGTGATGGCGGTGATGAACCACGTGGTGGTGGTGGTGATGAACCATGTGGTGGTGGTGAACCACGTGGTGGTGGTGAACCACGTGGTGGTGGTGGTGATGAACCACGTGGTGGTGGTGATGAACCACGTGGTGGTGGTGGTGGTGAACCACGTGGTGGTGGTGGTGGTGGTGATGAACCACGTGGTGGTGGTGATGAACCATGTGGTGGTGGTGATGATGAACCATGTGGTGGTGGTGGTGATGAACCACGTGGTGGTGGTGATGAACCACGTGGTGGTGGTGGTGGTGGTGAACCACGTGGTGGTGGTGAACCATGTGGTGGTGGTGGTGATGAACCATGTGGTGGTGGTGGTGGTGATGAACCACGTGGTGGTGGTGATGAACCACGTGATGGTGGTGATGAACCACGTGGTGGTGGTGATGAACCATGTGGTGGTGGTGGTGATGAACCACGTGGTGGTGGTGATGAACCACGTGGTGGTGGTGGTGGTGAACCACGTGGTGGTGGTGAACCATGTGGTGGTGGTGGTGATGAACCATGTGGTGGTGGTGGTGGTGATGAACCACGTGGTGGTGGTGATGAACCACGTGATGGTGGTGGTGAACCACGTGGTGGTGGTGGTGGTGGTGGTGACCCGATATTGCCTGGCAATCGTCACAATTGCGTTAACCGTCGTCGTAATCGTGAAATTGTGGTAACCGGGGTGGTAACCGGGGTGGTAACCGGGGTGGTAACCGGGGTGGTAACCGGGGTGGTAACCGGGGTGGTAACCGGGGTGGTAACCATGGCAACTCACGCGGCGAGCTGTGCGGCAGACAGGCGGTAGAGGGGGCTGGCCGGGCCGATGGGGTGAACCACGACGATGGGAGCCACGAGGAAGAGAATCGACGACGAGGAGGAGGAGGAGGAGGAACCCCCAGCACCACCACCACCACCACCACCACCCTCCACCCTCAAGTCCACCTGGTGCAGGAGGTCCACCTCCCCCTCCTGTGTGCGCGAGCCCTCCACCACCTGGAGACAACAGTCGCAGCGGCGTCATCGGCGTCATCGTCGTCGTCGTCATCAGTGACGTCATCGTCATCATCATCGGTGTCATCATCATCGTCGTCGTCATCGGTGTCATCATCAGTGGCGTCATCATCGTCGTCATCGTCATCATCGGTGTCATCGTCGTCAGCAGCGTCATCATCATCGTCGTCATCGGTGTCATCTTCAGCGGCGTCATCATCGTCATCAGCGGCGTCATCATCGTCATCAGCGGCGTCATCATCGTCATCATCGGTGTCATCATCGTCAGCAGCGTCATCATCATCAGTGGCGTCATCATCATCAGTGGCGTCATCGTCATCGTCGTCATCGGTGTCATCATCAGCGGCGTCATCATTGGTGTCATCATCGTCAGCAGCGTCATCATCATCGGTGTCACCATCATCATCGTCGGCGTTACCATCGGTGTCATCATCAGCGTCGTCATCATCGGATCCATCGGAGTCATCGTCATCGTCGTCGTCATCATCAGTCTCATCGTCATCAGCGTCATCATCATCAATGGAGTCATCGTCACCATCATCGGAGTCATCATCGTCATCAGCAGCACCACAAGAAGCCTGAACAGTCCCACGGACAGTGGAGGTGTTCACCTCGTGATGCGTAGGGACGGCTACCACTGGGGAGTCCCCTAACCCTAACACTCCTCTCACTCTCTCCATGACTCTCCTCTCACTCTCTTATCTCTCTCTCCCTCACTCTCTTATCTCTCTCATCTCTCACTCTCTCACTCTCTCTCTGTCTCTCACTCTCTCTCATCTCTCTCTCCCTTACTCTCTCTGACTCACTCTCTGTCTCACTCTCATCACTCTCTCTCTCTCTCACTCTCTCACTCACTCTTTGTCTCACTCTCTCTCATCTCTCTCTCCCTCACTCTCCTCTCACTCTCTTATCTCTCTCCCTCCCTTACTCTCCCTCTCACTCTCTCACTCACTCTCTGTCTCTCACTCTCTCTCATCTCTCTCTCCCTTTCTCTCTCTGTCTCTCACTCTCTGTCTCTCTCTTACTCTCCTCTCACTCTCTTATCTCTCTCATCTCTTTCTCTGTCTCTCACTCTCTGTCTCTGTCTCTCTCTCACTCTCTCACTCTCCATCTCACTCTCTCACTCTCTTATCTCTCTCTCTACCCTAACTCTCTCTCTCACTCTCTGTCTCTCACTCTCTGTCTCACTCTCTCTCATCTCACTCTCTCACTCTCTGTCTGTGTCTCTGTCTCTCACACTCTCTCATCTCACTCTCTGTCTGTCTCTCTGTCTCTCACACTCTCTCATCTCACTCTCTCACTCTCTGTATGTGTCTCTCACTCTCTCACTCTCTGTCTCTCACTCTCTGTCTGTGTCTCTGTCTCTCACTCTCTCTCATCTCACTCTCTGTCTGTCTCTCTGTCTCTCACTCTGTCTCACTCTCTCACTCTCTGTATGTGTCTCTCACTCTCTCACTCTGTCTCTCACTCTCTCACTCTCTCCATCTCACTCTCTCACTCTCCCTGTCTCTCACTCTCTGTCTCTCACACTCTCTCATCTCACTCTCTCACTCTCTGTCTGTGTCTCTCACTCTCTCTCTCTCTCACCCTCTCACTCTCTGTCTGTGTCTCTCACTCTCTGTCTGTCTCTCTGTCTCTCACTCTCTCTCATCTCACTCTCTCACTCTCTCACTCTCTCTCATCTCACTCTCTGTCTCTCTCACTCTCTCACTCTCCATCTCACTCTCTCACTCTCTCACACTCTCCATCACACTCTCACTCTCTCCCTTACTCTCCTCACTCTCTCTCTCTCTGTCACCCTCTCTCTCATCTCACTCTCTCACTCACTCACCCTCTCACTCTCTCACGCTCTCCCCCTCTCTCTCTCACTCTCTGTCTCTCACGCTCTCTCTCTCTCACTCTCACTCTTCCTCTCTCACTCTCTCACACTCTCCATCACACTCTCACTCTCTTCCTTACTCTCCTCACTCTCTCTCTGTCACCCTCTCTCTCATCTCACTCTCTCACTCACTCACGCTCTCCCCCTCACCCCCTCTCTCTCTCACTCTCTGTCTCTCACGCTCTCTCTCTCTCTCTCTCACTCTTCCTCTCTCACTCTCTCACACTCTCCATCACACTCTCACTCTCTCTCTCACTCTCACTCTTCCTCTCTCTCTCTGTCACCCTCTCTCTCATCTCACTCTCTCACTCTCTCTCTCTCTCCCCCTCACCCCCTCTCTCTCACTCTCTGTCTCTCACGCTCTCTCTCTCTCTCACTCTTCCTCTCTCACCCTCTCTCACTCTCTCCATCTCACTCTCACACTCACTCACTCACTCCCTCACTCTCTGTCTCTCACGCTCTCTCTCTCTCTCTCACCCTCTCTCACTCTCTCCATCTCACTCTCTCACTCTCCCTGTCTCTCACTCTCTGTCTCACTCTCTCTCATCTCACTCTCTCACTCTCTGTCTGTGTCTCTCACTCTCTCTCTCTCACCCTCTCACTCTCTGTCTGTGTCTCTCACTCTCTGTCTGTCTCTCTGTCTCTCACTCTCTCTCATCTCACTCTCTCACTCTCTCACTCTCTCTCATCTCACTCTCTGTCTCTCTCACTCTCTCACTCTCCATCTCACTCTCTCACTCTCTCACACTCTCCATCACACTCTCACTCTCTCCCTTACTCTCCTCACTCTCTCTCTCTGTCACCCTCTCTCTCATCTCACTCTCTCACTCACTCTCTCACTCTCTCACGCTCTCCCCCTCTCTCTCTCACTCTCTGTCTCTCACGCTCTCTCTCTCTCACTCTCACTCTTCCTCTCTCACTCTCTCACACTCTCCATCACACTCTCACTCTCTTCCTTACTCTCCTCACTCTCTCTCTCTGTCACCCTCTCTCTCATCTCACTCTCTCACTCTCTCTCTCTCTCTCCCCCTCACCCCCTCTCTCTCACTCTCTGTCTCTCACGCTCTCTCTCTCTCTCACTCTTCCTCTCTCACCCTCTCTCACTCTCTCCATCTCACTCTCACACTCACTCACTCACTCCCTCACTCTCTGTCTCTCACGCCCTCTCTCACTCTTTCTCTCTCACCCTCTCTCACTCTCTCCATCTCACTCTCACCCTCTCTCCCTGTCTCTCACCCTCTCTCACTCTCTCCATCTCACTCTCACCCTCTCTCCCTGTCTCTCACCCTCTCTCACTCTCTCCATCTCACTCTCACCCTCTCTCCCTGTCTCTCACCCTCTCTCACTCTCTCCATCTCACTCTCTCACTCTCCCTGTCTCTCTCACTCACTCACTCTCTCACTCTCTCTCTCACTCACTCTCTCACTCTCTCTCTCACTCTCTCACGCTCTCTCTCTCCCCCTCACCCCCTCTCTCTCTCACTCTCTCTCTCTCACTCTCTCTCACTCTCACTCTCTCACCCTCTCTCCATCTCACTCTCTCACTCTCCCTGTCTCTCTCTGTCTCTCTGCTCGGCGACAGCACCATCACCCCGTCCGGTTTTTCAGACCATCACCCCGCGAGTGCGCGGCTGCGGTTCTCCGGGGCAGAGCGCCGCAGCGCCTACTGGAAGCTGGACGTGCGGCTGCTGGACAATGAAGGGTTCGAGGCGACATTCAGGGCCCGTTGGGAGGCCGGCAAGAGAGTGCCTTCGGCTCGGCACGGCAGTGGTGGGAGGACACAAAGGCCCAGGTCAGAGGCCCTCTGCCTGCGGCTGCGGGGCCACTGTGCGACCGTCGGGGCGGAGACGGAGCGACGGAGCGACGGCTGGGGCGTGAGTTGCTGCTGCTCGAGGGAGAGTTGGGCTTGGTCCAGAGCGGCAGCGGCGATGGCGACCCCGATGACAAGGGGATGGTGCTCCCGGGGAAGCAGCGGCCTCTCCGAGCAGTCACGGACCAGCAGGCCCACGACTGTGGTTTTTTTAATGCGGGAATAGATTGCATCATTTTTTTAATGCGCATGGACGCGCCCTCTAAATATTTTTGTGGGCTGGCAAAAAAAAAACCCCCGGTAGGGAGGAGCAATTTTGGGGGACTAGGCACCGCGACGGGGGAGGAGGCCACGGAGGAGGGCGAGATTGCCAGGGTGGCGAGGGATTGCTATGCTGGGCTTTTCAGCGAGGGCGTGGTAGATAACGAGGCTGTGCGGGATCTACTGGAAGGAGGCCCCGCTCTGGAGGTCTCGGATAGCGAGCGTCTAGACGGCCCCGTCGCTCTGACCGAGCTCACCGACGCGGCGAGTGGCCTCGCGACTGGCAGGGCCCCGGGGTTGGATGGTTTGCCGGTAGAGTTTTATGAAGTCTTCTGGAATGAGATTGCCCCCCCCACCTGCTCGGGGGTGCCGGAGGGGAGCCTGCGAGAGGGAGAATTCCCGCTGAGCTGCAGGAGGGCCGTGGTCACGCTGCTGCCCAAGAAGGGGGACTTGGGGCGCATTGAGAACTGGCGGCCCGTCTCCCTCTTGTGCGTAGACTACAAGGTCTTCGCCAAGGTCGCGGCGAATCGGCTCAAAGCGGTTGTGGGGAAACTGGTTGGCCCTGAACAGACTTATTGCATCCCTGGCCGGTGCATTTACGACAACATCAGCACGGTCAGGGATGCAACATCTCTCGCTGATTTTCATGGCAAGGAATCAGGCCTCCTCTTTATGGACTTAGAAAAGGCCTTTGATAGAGTTGACCGCACGTACCTGGGGAAGCCGCTCACCTCTCTGGGTTTCGGACAGTTTCTTTTCGCGCATATGTGAAGCTCCTGTATGAGGGCACGTGTAGTCTGGTAAAGACAAATCAGTGGCTCGGTGCCCCCTTCCCTGTGACGAGGGGCATCAGGCAGGGGCGCCCGCTCCCAGGGCTCCTCTATGCCCTGAGCGTTGAGCCGCTGGTGCGGAGGCTGAAGGAAGTTTTTGCCCGGGGAACGTCGCTATAAGGTGTCGGCCTATGCACATGACGGGTGCGTGGTGGTCGGCGACGCAAGAGACCATCTCAACGCTCCGCAGGGCTGTGGCGACTATTCGAACGAGCGTCCGGCGCCAAGGTCAACGGGGAGAAGAGCGAGGCCCTCTGCCTGGGAGCGCGGGGCGTCGTGCGCTCCGTGCTCCTCCCCAGGGGGAGTCACGTGGCAGGACGAGGGTGTGCGGTACCCCGGGGGGGTTCACCTGGGCAGACCGCGGGCGTTTGAACGAAACTGGACCGAGCTGAAAGAAGCGTTTGAGGCCAAGCTGTTCGGCGTGGACGAAGCTGGCCCCGCTACTGTCCTTCAGGGGGCGGGTGCTGGTGGGAAAACAGCCTGGTGGCGTCTGTCTTATGGCACCGGGCTAAAGTCCTTCAGCCCCCCGACTGGTTGCTCCTGGGGACGGGCCGCTCGCTCGTCCACCTCGTCTGGTGCGGTAAGCGCTGGACGAAGCCGGGCGTGCTCCACCTGCCGGTGCGAGAGGGCGGTCAGGGCCTGGTGGATGTCACCGCCAAAGTTTGTGTTTTTCAGGCTGAGGGGGTGCGGGCGGGCGCCTGTTGTACCAACGGGAGGGACCCCAGCGGACAGCGCTGGGGCCCCTCAGCCTGTTGAGGGGTGCGGGCGGGCGCCTGGGGTACGACAGGGAGCTGGTCCTATTGGGACTTGGATCGTGGCACCGAGGGACCCCCCACCCCGACCCCCCCTCACCCACCCCCCCCCCCCCCCCACCCACTCACCCACCTCTACCCCCCCCCCCGCCCTTCCCGGGGCTCCTCCTCTCCGGCATCGCAGTCCCCCGGGGCGCTGCGATGCCGGAAAGCTGCTGCGGCTCGATCGATGCAAGAAGGCCGTGGGCCTCGAGGGCGATCCGATGAAGGCTCTCTCTACGAATGCTGCGTGAAGGCGCTCCGCCGCACGGAGTTGGCGGACGCGCCGGACATCAAATGGAGGGCTCATTTCCCTCCCCCTCGCCCGAGGCTCACCCCCAGTGGGAGTGTTTTCTACAAGTCCCCCGTAACGAAGCGCTGCGGAGACCTCCGACGGAGTGCTCGCGCGCTGGACGCCGCCCTCTGCCGCGTGGCTCAGCAAGGTCACCCCCGGGGCGTCGGACCTGTGCGGGTTCCTCGGCGCGGTCGAGGACCTGGCTCACCAGCATCTGGAATGCCCACGGCTCGGCCCGCTGTTTCAGCTCCTGGGAACGTCTTTTGTGAAACTGGGGGTCCCCTTCTACAAGGGGGTGCCTTACCTGACAAGCAGGCGGCACCGCTTGGCGAACTTTGCCATCGCGCAGAGCTGAATAATGGCTATCTACAAGACACGCAAAAAGAAATTGCAGGGTGTCGCCGACGTGCAGCCGCTCCTCGGTGGCGGTGCTGCATGAATATCGCGACGTCTCCGCCGAGGGCACGGCGGCCGGCCGGCTTCCTCGAGCGGTGCGGGGGGCCGGCCAGGCCCCGCGTACCGTCACGGACGGCACGCTCACTTTTACTTTTCGAACGCTCCCGGTGCCCGCCCGCACGTCGTGCGAGCCGAGGCTCCCTCCGGCGGTGTGGTGCGAGCGTGGACTTGCGAGGCGTGCGTGTGTGTGTGCGTGTGTGTGTGTGTGTGCGTGTGTGTGTGTGTGTGTGCGTGTGTGTGTGTGTGTGTGCGTGTGTGTGTGCGTGTGTGTGTGTGCGTGTGTGTGCGTGTGTGTGTGTGCGTGTGTGTGTGTGCGTGTGTGTGTGTGTGTGTGTGCGTGTGTGTGTGTGGGGTGTGTGTGTGTGCGTGTGTGTGTGTGTGCGTGTGTGTGTGTGTGTGCGTGTGTGTGTGTGTGTTTGTCGAGGATTGCGTTTTCTCTATTTCCTGTGCGCACGCGTGGATGAGCGGAGGCTGTGGTGTAACTCTCGCCCCGATCCGCGCTACGGAGCGCCGTGCTTGTGTGCACCGGTTGTGCCGTCGGTCGTTCGTGCGTGTGTTGACGTGCTTGACCGGTGTCGTCGTCGTTTGTTGCTGTTTTTAGCTGGGACTACCCCCTCCTCCTCCCCCACCCACCCACCCATAAGCTTGGCGTGGATGATGCCCGGTCGAGCGTCGTTTGAGAAGAGGTTTTTTGTTCCCGTGTACGGGACGCTGCAGGTGACGGCGAGTGAGCCACGGCCCAGTGCCGGGGTTTTTTTCCCCTCCCCCCATCACCGTTTGCTGCCCGGACCATGGTCCGATGCACTGTGGATCCACTGCAATAGCAGGTGGAAGCCTGAATAGAGGCAGTCGAAAGTCAAAGTCTCACTCAAAGTCTCACTCACTCACTGTCTCTCTCACACTCTCTGTCTCTCTCTCTCTCCCTGTCTCTCTCTCTCACACTCTCACACTCTCACTCTCTCTCTCACACTCTCACTCTCTCACTCTCTCTCTCTCACTCTCTCACTCTCTCACTCTCCATCACTCTCTCACTCTCTCTGTGTCTCTCTCTTTCACTCTCTGTCTCTGTGTCTCTCCCCCTCACCCCCCTCTCTCTCTGTGTCTCTCTCTCTCTCTCCCTGTGTCTCTCTCTCTCTCCCTGTGTCTCTCTCTCCCTGTGTCTCTCTCTCTCCCTGTGTCTCTCTCTCTCTCCCTGTGTGTCTCTCTCTCCCTGTGTCTCTCTCTCTCCCTGTGTCTCTCTCTCTCTCTCCGTGTGTCTCTCTCTCTCCCTGTGTCTCTCTCTCCCTGTGTCTCTCTCTCTCTCCCTGTGTCTCTCTCTCCCTGTGTCTCTCCCCCTCACCCCCCTCTCACTCTGTGTCTCTCTCTCTCCCTGTGTCTCTCTCTCCCTGTGTCTCTCTCTCTCTCCCTGTGTCTCTCTCTCCCTGTGTCTCTCTCTCTCTCCCTGTGTCTCTCTCTCCCTGTGTCTCTCTCTCTCTCCCTGTGTCTCTCTCTCACTCTCTGTCTCTCTCTCTCTCCCTGTGTCTCTCTCTGTGTCTCTCTCTCTCCCTGTGTCTCTCTCTCTCCCTGTGTCTCTCTCTCTCCCTGTCTCTCTCTCTCTCTGTGTCTCTCTCTCTCCCTGTGTGTCTCTCTCTCTGTGTCTCTCTCTCTCTCCCTGTATCTCTCCCCCTCACCCCCCTCTCACTCTGTCTCTCCATCACTCTCCCTGTGTCTCTCTCTCTCTCTCCCTGTGTCTCTCCCCCTCACCCCCCTCTCACTCTGTGTCTCTCTCTCTCCCTGTCTCTCTCTCTCTCCCTGTGTCTCTCTCTCTCCCTGTGTCTCTCTCTCTCTCTCTCCCTGTGTCTCTCCCCCTCACCCCCCTGTCACTCTCTGTCTCTCTCCCTGTGTCTCTCTCTCTCCCTGTGTCTCTCTCTCCCTGTGTCTCTCTCTCCCTGTGTCTCTCTCTCTCCCTGTGTCTCTCTCTCTCCCTGTGTCTCTCCCCCTCACCCCCCTCTCACTCTGTGTCTCTCTCTCTCCCTGTGTGTCTCTCTCTCCCTGTGTCTCTCTCTCTCCCTGTGTCTCTCTCTCCCTGTGTCTCTCTCTCTCTCCCTGTGTCTCTCTCTCCCTGTGTCTCTCTCTCTCTCCCTGTGTCTCTCTCTCCCTGTGTCTCTCTCTCTCCCTGTGTCTCTCTCTCTCTCCCTGTGTGTCTCTCTCTCCCTGTGTCTCTCTCTCCCTGTGTCTCTCTCTCCCTGTGTCTCTCCCCCTCACCCCCCTCTCACTCTGTCTCTCCATCACTCTCCCTGTGTCTCTCTCTCTCCCTGTGTCTCTCTCTCTCCCTGTCTCTCTCTCTCTCTCTCCCTGTGTCTCTCCCCCTCACCCCCCTCTCTCTCCCTGTGTCTCTCTCTCTCTCCCTGTGTCTCTCTCTCTCTCCCTGTCTCTCTCTCTCTCCCTGTGTCTCTCTCTCTCTCCCTGTGTCTCTCTCTCTCTCCCTGTGTCTCTCTCTCTCTCCCTGTCTCTCTCTCTCTCCCTGTGTCTCTCTCTCTCTCCCTGTCTCTCTCTCTCTCCCTGTGTCTCTCTCTCTCTCCCTGTGTCTCTCTCTCCCTGTGTCTCTCTCTCTCCCTGTGTCTCTCTCCCTCACCCCCCTGTCACCTGCATCTTCACGGAGGCCCGGACGATCATGGACGCCCTGAGGTCGGCCACTCGCACCATGAGGCAGAGGCGGCCGTCCCTCAGCGCCACGACGGCCCTGCGGCTGAAGAGGAGTGTCCCCGCGCGGCTCCGCGCTGTGGCCGTGCGTACAAAGACGCAGCCCAGCAGCACGGAGGAGGCGGCGAGGCCCCACAAGCACTGGGCCGCCACCAGGCCCACGGAGGCGACGGTCCAGGCGAGGCCTCCGGCGCAGGCCCCGCTGGGCGCGCGGGCCCCGAAGCCCAGGGCCGTCTGCAGCTCCAGCGAGAAGAGGAAGGAGGAGGGGAAGGAGCGGACCCCACGCACGCACGGCGAGTGGGGCGGCTGCGGAGGATGAGGTGCTGCTGGTGGAGGAAGATCAGCTGCTGCTGCTGCTGGAAGATCAGGTGCTGGTGGTGGTGGTGCTGGTGGTGATGGTGGTGGTGATGAGGGGAAGGAGCGGACCCCACGCACGCACGGCGAGTGGGGCGGCTGCGGAGGAGGATCAGCTGCTGGTGGTGGTGGAAGATCAGCTGCTGCTGGTGGTGGAAGATCAGCTGCTGGTGGTGGTGGTGCTGGTGGTGATGCTGGTGCTGGTGGAAGATCAGCTGCTGCTGGTGCTGCTGCTGCTGCTGGTGGTGGTGATGAGGGGAAGGAGCGGACCCCACGCACGCACGGCGAGTGGGGCGGCTGCTGAGGATCAGCTGCTGCTGCTGGTGGTGGTTGAAGATCAGCTGCTGGTGCTGGTGGAAGATCAGCTGCTGGTGGTGGTGATGGAGGTGCTGGTGGTGGTGGTGCTGGTGGTGATGCTGCTGCTGCTGGAAGATCAGCTGCTGCTGGTGGTGGTGCTGGTGGTGATGCTGGTGCTGGTGGAAGATCAGCTGTTGGTGGTGGTGATGGTGATGGAGGTGCTGGTGGTAGTGGTGATGCTGGTGGTGGTGGTGCTGGTGGTGATGCTGCTGCTGGTGGAAGATCAGCTGCTGGTGGTGGTGATGGTGATGGAGGTGCTGGTGGTGGTGGTGATGCTGCTGGTGGTGGTGATGGTGATGAGGGGAAGGAGCGGACCCCACGCACGCACGGCGAGTGGGGCGGCCGCGGAGGATCAGCTGCTGCTGCTGGAAGGTCAGCTGCTGGTGGTGGTGATGGTGATGGAGGTGCTGGTGGTGGTGGTGCTGGTGGTGATGCTGCTGCTGGTGGAAGATCAGCTGCTGGTGGTGGTGATGGTGATGGAGGTGCTGGTGGTGCTGCTGCTGGTGGTGGTGGTGATGAGGGGAAGGAACGAACCCCACGCACACACGGCGAGTGGGGCGGCTGCTGAGGATCAGCTGCTGCTGCTGGTGGAAGATCAGCTGCTGGTGGTTGTGGTGCTGGTGCTGGAAGATCAGCTGCTGCTGGTTGTGGTGCTGGTGCTGGAAGATCAGCTGCTGGTGCTGGTGGTGGTGATGGTGGTGGTGCTGGTGGAAGATGAGGTGGTGGTTGTGGTGGTGGTGGAAGATGAGGTGGTGGTGGTGGTGGAAGATGTGGTGGTGGTGGTGGTTGTGGAGGAAGATGAGGTGGTTGTGTTGGCTGTGGTGGTGGTGGTGGAAGAGGAGGAGGAGGAGATGACGAGTGAGGAGGATGAGGAGGTGAGGCTGGAGGATGATGAGGCTGGGACGAGGGTGGAGGTGGTGATGATAGCGGAGGAGGTGGGTGGCTATGGTGGTGGTGATGATGTGAGGAAGGAGCGGGAGATGGTGATGGCTGAGTGGGGACAGAGGAGGAGGAGGAGGCAGATGGTGGTGAGGAGGTGCTTGCTGAGGTGGTGACGGGTGAGGAGGTGGTGGCGATGAAGGGTGAGGAGGTGGTGGCGATGAAGGGTGAGGAGGTGGTGGCGATGAAGGGTGAGGAGGTGCTTGCTGAGGTGGTGACGGGTGAGGAGGTGGAGGAGATGGAGGAGGAGGTGGTGGAGGAGGTGGTGGAGGAGGAGGAGGTGGAGGTGGTGGAGGAGGTGGTGGAGGAGGTGGTGGTGGAGGTGGTGGCGAGTGTGGAGGTTGTTGAGGTGGTGTTGGTGGTGGTGGAGAAAGAGGCGGTCCTGGGCGAAGAGGTGGAGGAGCCATTTGAGGAGGTGGTGGTGGTGGTGTTGGTGTCGAGCGACGAGGGCTCCGTGAGGATTGGAGACATCGACACCGAGCCCGGAGACTCCCGGGCGGCAGACGCCTCGGACTTCACGAGGCCAAGTTCAACACCACCACCACCACCACCACCGCCACCACCACCACCACCACCACCGCCACCACCGCCACCACCGCCACCACCACCACCGCCGCCACCGCCACCGCCTGCCACCGCAACCCCAGGGCACCAACCGAGGTCCGCGGAGCTGAGCAGAGAGAAAGTTCTTAGCGTGCACCTCCGCCGCTACCGCCGCCATCTCGGTGAGGGGCTAGGCGAGAGTCTCAACCCGGGGCACGGTAACACCGTCACCACCCGGGGCACGGTAACACCGTCACCACCCAGGGCACGGTAACACCGTCACCACCCGGGGCACGGTAACACCGTCACCACCCGGGGCACGGTAACACCGTCACCACCCAGGGCACGGTAACACCGTCACCACCCGGGGCACGGTAACACCGTCACCACCCGGGGCACGGTAACACCGTCACCACCCAGGGCACGGTAACACCGTCACCACCCCGTGGTGGACGAGAGTCTCAACCCGGGGCACGGTAACACCGTCACCACCCGGGGCACGGTAACACCGTCACCACCCAGGGCACGGTAACACCGTCACCACCCGGGGCACGGTAACACCGTCACCACCCGGGGCACGGTAACACCGTCACCACCCGGGGCACGGTAACACCGTCACCACCCGGGGCACGGTAACACCGTCACCACCCGGGGCACGGTAACACCGTCACCACCCGGGGCACGGTAACACCGTCACCACCCAGGGCACGGTAACACCGTCACCACCCGGGGCACGGTAACACCGTCACCACCCAGGGCACGGTAACACCGTCACCACCCCGTGGTGGACGAGAGTCTCAACCCGGGGCACGGTAACACCGTCACCACCCCGTGGTGGACGAGACTCTCAACCCGGGGCACGGTAACACCGTCACCACCCGGGGCACGGTAACACCGTCACCACCCGGGGCACGGTAACACCGTCACCACCCGGGGCACGGTAACACCGTCACCACCCGGGGCACGGTAACACTGTCACCACCCGGGGCACGGTAACACCGTCACCACCCGGGGCACGGTAACACCGTCACCACCCAGGGCACGGTAACACCGTCACCACCCCGTGGGGGACGAGACTCTCAACCCGGGGCACGGTAACACCGTCACCACCCGGGGCACGGTAACACCGTCACCACCCGGGGCACGGTAACACCGTCACCACCCGGGGCACGGTAACACCGTCACCACCCGGGGCACGGTAACACCGTCACCACCCAGGGCACGGTAACACCGTCACCACCCGGGGCACGGTAACACCGTCACCACCCAGGGCACGGTAACACCGTCACCACCCCGTGGTGGACGAGAGTCTCAACCCGGGGCACGGTAACACCGTCACCACCCCGTGGTGGACGAGACTCTCAACCCGGGGCACGGTAACACCGTCACCACCCGGGGCACGGTAACACCGTCACCACCCGGGGCACGGTAACACCGTCACCACCCGGGGCACGGTAACACCGTCACCACCCGGGGCACGGTAACACTGTCACCACCCGGGGCACGGTAACACCGTCACCACCCGGGGCACGGTAACACCGTCACCACCCAGGGCACGGTAACACCGTCACCACCCCGTGGGGGACGAGACTCTCAACCCGGGGCACGGTAACACCGTCACCACCCAGGGCACGGTAACACCGTCACCACCCGGGGCACGGTAACACCGTCACCACCCGGGGCACGGTAACACCGTCACCACCCGGGGCACGGTAACACCGTCACCACCCAGGGCACGGTAACACCGTCACCACCCCGTGGTGGACGAGAGTCTCAACCCGGGGCACGGTAACACCGTCACCACCCGGGGCACGGTAACACCGTCACCACCCAGGGCACGGTAACACCGTCACCACCCCGTTGTGGACGAGAGTCTCAACCCGGGGCACGGTAACACCGTCACCACCCCGTGGTGGACGAGAGTCTCAACCCGGGGCACGGTAACACCGTCACCACCCGGGGCACGGTAACACCGTCACCACCCCGTGGTGGACGAGAGTCTCAACCCGGGGCACGGTAACACCGTCACCACCCGGGGCACGGTAACACCGTCACCACCGCGTGGTGGACGAGAGTCTCAACCCGGGGCACGGTAACACCGTCACCACCCGGGGCACGGTAACACCGTCACCACCCGGGGCACGGTAACACCGTCACCACCCCGTGGTGGACGAGAGTCTCAACCCGGGGCACGGTAACACCGTCACCACCGCGTGGTGGACGAGAGTCTCAACCCGGGGCACGGTAACACCGTCAGCACCCCGTGGCGATGTTCATCCTGAACGCGGACGGGGAATAACCGCAGAGAGAGAGAGAGAGAGGCAGACTCCACGTGGACAGCAGCAGCAGCAGCAGGCGTCGTCAGGGACGGGATCGAATCCACGACCTCCTGCGTACCAGGCGAGGTAGTCAACATCTCACAGCCACCGCGGTCGCTATGGAGATTGTAACTCTGTGGGCGTGGCAGTGGTTGCTAGGGGGCGGCGGTCGCCATGGAGACCGTGACTCTGTGGGCGTGGCAGTGGTTGCTAGGGGGCGGCGGTCGCTATGGAGATTGTAACTGTGGGCGTGGCAGTGGTTGCTAGGGGGCGGCGGTCGCTATGGAGATTGTAACTGTGGGCGTGGCAGTGGTTGCTAGGGGGCGGCGGTCGCTATGGAGATTGTAACTGTGGGGGTGGCAGTGGTTGCTAGGGGGCGGCGGTTGCTATGGAGATTGTAACTGTGGGCGTGGCAGTGGTTGCTAGGAGGAGGCGGTCGCTATGGAGATTGTAACTGTGGGCGTGGCAGTGGTTGCTAGGGGGAGGCGGTCGCTATGGAGACTGTAACTGTGGGCGTGGCAGTGGTTGCTAGGGGGCGGCGGTCGCTATGGAGATTGTAACTGTGGGCGTGGCAGTGGCTGCTAGGGGGCGGCGGTTGCTATGGAGATTGTAACTGTGGGCGTGGCAGTGGTTGCTAGGGGGCGGCGGTTGCTATGGAGATTGTAACTGTGGGCGTGGCAGTGGTTGCTAGGGGGCGGCGGTCGCTATGGAGATTGTAACTGTGGGCGTGGCAGTGGTTGCTAGGGGGCGGCGGTTGCTATGGAGATTGTAACTGTGGGCGTGGCAGTGGTTGCTAGGAGGAGGCGGTCGCTATGGAGATTGTAACTGTGGGCGTGGCAGTGGTTGCTAGGGGGAGGCGGTCGCTATGGAGATTGTAACTGTGGGCGTGGCAGTGGTTGCTAGGGGGCGGCGGTCGCTATGGAGATTGTAACTGTGGGCGTGGCAGTGGTTGCTAGGGGGCGGCGGTTGCTATGGAGATTGTAACTGTGGGCGTGGCAGTGGTTGCTAGGGGGCGGCGGTCGCTATGGAGATTGTAACTGTGGGCGTGGCAGTGGTTGCTAGGGGGCGGCGGTCGCTATGGAGATTGTAACTGTGGGCGTGGCAGTGGGTGCTAGGGGGAGGCGGTCGCTATGGAGACTGTAACTGTGGGCGTGGCAGTGGTTGCTAGGGGGCGGCGGTCGCTATGGAGATTGTAACTGTGGGCGTGGCAGTGGCTGCTAGGGGGCGGCGGTTGCTATGGAGATTGTAACTGTGGGCGTGGCAGTGGTTGCTAGGGGGCGGCGGTCGCTATGGAGATTGTAACTGTGGGCGTGGCAGTGGTTGCTAGGGGGAGGCGGTCGCTATGGAGACTGTAACTGTGGGCGTGGCAGTGGTTGCTAGGGGGCGGCGGTCGCTATGGAGATTGTAACTGTGGGCGTGGCAGTGGCTGCTAGGGGGCGGCGGTTGCTATGGAGATTGTAACTGTGGGCGTGGCAGTGGTTGCTAGGGGGGCGGCGGTTGCTATGGAGATTGTAACTGTGGGCGTGGCAGTGGTTGCTAGGGGGCGGCAGTCGCTATGGAGATTGTAACTGTGGGCGTGGCAGTGGTTGCTAGGGGGCGGCGGTTGCCATGGAGATTGTAACTGTGGGCGTGGCAGTGGTTGCTAGGAGGAGGCGGTCGCTATGGAGATTGTAACTGTGGGCGTGGCAGTGGTTGCTAGGGGGAGGCGGTCGCTATGGAGACTGTAACTGTGGGCGTGGCAGTGGTTGCTAGGGGGCGGCGGTCGCTATGGAGATTGTAACTGTGGGCGTGGCAGTGGCTGCTAGGGGGCGGCGGTTGCTATGGAGATTGTAACTGTGGGCGTGGCAGTGGTTGCTAGGGGACGGCGGTCGCTATGGAGATTGTAACTGTGGGCGTGGCAGTGGTTGCTAGGGGGCGGCGGTTGCTATGGAGATTGTAACTGTGGGCGTGGCAGTGGTTGCTAGGGGGCGGCGGTCGCTATGGAGATTGTAACTGTGGGTGTGGCAGTGGTTGCTAGGGGGCGGCGGTCGCTATGGAGATTGTAACTGTGGGCGTGGTTGCTAGGGGGCGGTGGTTGCTATGGAGATTGTAACTGTGGGCGTGGCAGTGGTTGCTAGGAGGAGGCGGTCGCTATGGAGATTGTAACTGACGGGCGTAGCAGTGGTTGCTAGGGGGAGGCGGTCGCTATGGAGACTGTAACTGTGGGCGTGGCAGTGGTTGCTAGGGGGCGGCGGTCGCTATGGAGATTGTAACTGTGGGCGTGGCAGTGGCTGCTAGGGGGCGGCGGTTGCTATGGAGATTGTAACTGTGGGCGTGGCAGTGGTTGCTAGGGGGCGGCGGTCGCTATGGAGATTGTAACTGTGGGCGTGGCAGTAGTTGCTAGGGGGCGGCGGTCGCTATGAAGACTGTAACTGTGGGCGTGGCAGTGGTTGCTAGGGGGCGGCGGTCGCTATGGAGACTGTAACTGTGGGCGTGGCAGTGGTTGCTAGGGGGCGGCGGTCGCTATGGAGACTGTAACTGTGGGCGTGGCAGTGGTTGCTAGGGTTTACGTCATCACTCCCCTTTGCGCGTATTCACTCCACGGTAACGCCACCGCCCCTCCCCCCTTCAGTACTCTGTCTCATAACGTAGTGTAACGTAACGTTATGTAACGTAGTGTAACGTAATGTAACATAATGTAACGTAGTGTAACGTAATGTAACATAATGTAACGTAGTGTAACGTAATGTAACATAATGTAACGTAGTGTAACGTAATGTAACGTAGTGTAACGTGATGTAACATAATGTAACGTAGTGTAACGTTATGTAACATAATGCAACGTAGTGTAACGTAATGTAACGTGGTGTAACGTAATGTAACATAATGTAACGTAGTGTAACGTAATGTAACGTATTGTAACATAATGTAACGTAGTGTAACGTAGTGTAGTGTAACGTAGTGTAACGTAGTGTAGTGTAACGTCTCTGTAGTGTAACGTCTCTGTAGTGTAGTGTAACGTCTCTGTAACGTGTCTGTAGTGTAGTGTCTCTGTAGTGTAGTGTCTCTGTAGTGTAACGTCTCTGTAACGTCTCTGTAGTGTAACGTCTCTGTAACGTCTCTGTAGTGTAGTGTAACGTCTCTGTAACGTCTCTGTAGTGTAGTGTAACGTAGTGTAGCGGTCGCTATGGAGATTGTAACTGTGGGCGTGGCAGTGGCTGCTAGGGGGCGGCGGTTGCTATGGAGATTGTAACTGTGGGCGTGGCAGTGGTTGCTAGGGGGCGGCGGTCGCTATGGAGATTGTAACTGTGGGCGTGGCAGTGGTTGCTAGGGGGAGGCGGTCGCTATGGAGATTGTAACTGTGGGCGTGGCAGTAGTTGCTAGGGGGCGGCGGTCGCTATGAAGACTGTAACTGTGGGCGTGGCAGTGGTTGCTAGGGGGCGGCGGTCGCTATGGAGACTGTAACTGTGGGCGTGGCAGTGGTTGCTAGGGGGCGGCGGTCGCTATGGAGACTGTAACTGTGGGCGTGGCAGTGGTTGCTAGGGGGCGGCGGTCGCTATGGAGACTGTAACTGTGGGCGTGGCAGTGGTTGCTAGGGGGCGGCGGTCGCTATGGAGACTGTAACTGTGGGCGTGGCAGTGGTTGCTAGGGGGAGGCGGTCGCTATGGAGACTGTAACTGTGGGCGTGGCAGTGGTTGCTAGGGGGGTTTACGTCATCACTCCCCTCTGCGCGTATTCACTCCACGGTAACGCCACCGCCCCTCCCCCCTTCAGTACTCTGTCTCATAACGTAGTGTAACGTAACGTTATGTAACGTAGTGTAACGTAGTGTAACGTAATGTAACATAATGTAACGTAGTGTAACGTAATGTAACATAATGTAACGTAGTGTAACGTAATGTAACATAATGTAACGTTGTGTAACGTAATGTAACGTAGTGTAACGTAATGTTACATAATGTAACGTAGTGTAACGTAATGTAACATAATGTAACGTGGTGTAACGTAATGTAGCATAATGTAACGTAGTGTAACGTAATGTAACGTAGTGTAACGTAGTGTAACGTGATGTAACATAATGTAACGTAGTGTAACGTTATGTAACATAATGTAACGTAGTGTAACGTAATGTAACGTGGTGTAACGTAATGTAACATAATGTAACGTAGTGTAACGTAATGTAACGTAGTGTAACGTATTGTAGCATAATGTAACGTAGTGTAACGTAGTGTAGTGTAACGTAGTGTAACGTAGTGTTGTGTAACGTCTCTGTAGTGTAACGTCTCTGTAGTGTAGTGTAACGTCTCTGTAACGTGTCTGTAGTGTAGTGTCTCTGTAGTGTAGTGTCTCTGTAGTGTAACGTCTCTGTAACGTCTCTGTAGTGTAACGTCTCTGTAACGTCTCTGTAGTGTAACGTAGTGTAGTGTAACGTCTCTGTAGTGTAGTGTCTCTGTAGTGTAGTGTAACGTAGTGTAATGTAACGTAGTGTAACGTAATGTAATGTAACGTAATGTAACGTAGTGTAGTGTAACGTAGTGTAGTGTAGTGTAACGTAGTGTAGTGTAATGTAACGTAGTGCAGTGTAGTGTAACGTAGTGTAACGTAGTGTAGTGTAACGTAGTGCAGTGTAACGTAGTGTAGTGTAGTGTAACGTAGTGTAGTGTAATGTAACGTAGTGCAGTGTAGTGTAACGTAGTGTAGTGTAACGTAGTGTAACGTAGTGTAATGTAACGCAGTGTAACGTAGTGTAATGTAACGTAATGTAACGTAGTGTAGTGTAACGCAGTGTAGTGTAGTGTAACGTAGTGTAGTGTAGTGTAACGTAGTGTAGTGTAGTGTAACGTAGTGTAGTGTAGTGTAACGTAGTGTAGTGTAGTGTAACGTAGTGTAGTGTAATGTAATGTAGTGCAGTGTAGTGTAACGTAGTGTAGTGTAATGTAGTGTAGTGTAACGTAGTGTAGTGTAGTGTCTCTGTAACGTAGTGTAACGTAGTGTAGTGTAACGTAGTGTAGCGTAACGTAGTGTAGTGTAGTGTAACGTAGTGTAGTGTAATGTAACGTAGTGTAGTGTAGTGTAACGTAGTGTAGTGTAGTGTAACGTAGTGTAGTGTCTCTATAACGTAGTGTAACGTAGTGTAGTGTAACGTAGTGTAGTGTAACGTAGTGTGATTGTAACGTAGTGTAACGTAGTGTAGTGTAACGTAGTGTAACGTAGTGTAGTGTAACGTAATGTCTCTGTAGTGTAGTGTAACGTAGTGTAGTGTCTCTGTAGTGTCTCTGTAACGTAGTGTCTCTGTAACGACCTACGTCTCTGTAGTGTAGTGTAATGTCTCTGTAACGTCTCTGTAGTGTAGTGTAACGTAGTGTAGTGTAACGTAGTGTAGTGTAACGTAGTGTGATTGTAACGTAGTGTAACGTAGTGTCTCTGTAACGTCTCTGTAACGACCTACGTCTCTGTAGTGTAGTGTAATGTCTCTGTAACGTCTCTGTAGTGTAGTGTAACGTAGTGTAGTGTAACGTAGTATGATTGTAACGTAGTGTAACGTAGTGTCTCTGTAACGTCTCTGTAACGACCTACGTCTCTGTAGTGTAGTGTAACGTAGTATGATTGTAACGTAGTGTAACGTAGTGTCTCTGTAACGTCTCTGTAACGACCTATGTCTCTGTAGTGTAGTGTAACGTAGTGTAATGTCTCTGTAGTGTAGTGTAACGTAGTGTAGTGTCTCTGTAACGTAGTGTCTCTGTAACGTCTCTGTAACAACCTACGTCTCTGTAGTGAAGTGTAACGTAGTGTAATTGTAACGTAGTGTAACGTAGTGTAATTGTAACGTAGTGTAACGTAGTGTAGTGTAACGTAGTGTAATTGTAACGTGTCTGTAGTGTAACGTAGTGTAGTGTAACGTAGTGTAGTGTAACGTGTCTGTAGTGTAACGTAGTGTAATTGTAACGTAGTGTAACGTAGTGTCTCTGTAACGTCTCTGTAACGACCTACGTCTCTGTAACTTCTCTGTAGTGTAGTGTAACGTAGTGTAATGTCTCTGTAACGTAGTGTAGTGTCTCTGTAGTGTAATTGTAGTGTAGTGTAACGTAGTGTAGTGTCTCTGTAGTGTAATTGTAGTGTAGTGTAACGTAGTGTAGTGTCTCTGTAGTGTAATTGTAGTGTAGTGTAACGTAGTGTAGTGTCTCTGTAACGTAGTGTCTCTGTAACGTCTCTGTAACGACCTACGTCTCTGTAACTTCTCTGTAGTGTAGTGTAACGTAGTGTAATGTTACGTAGTGTAACGTAGTGTCTCTGTAGTGTAGTGTAACGTAGTGTAGTGTAATTGTAACGTAGTGTCTCTGTAGTGTCTCTGTAACGTCTCTGTAACGACCTACGTCTCTGTAGTGTAGTGTAATGTCTCTGTAACGTCTCTGTAGTGTAGTGTAACGTAGTGTGATTGTAACGTAGTGTAACGTAGTGTCTCTGTAACGTCTCTGTAACGACCTACGTCTCTGTAGTGTAGTGTAATGTCTCTGTAACGTCTCTGTAGTGTAGTGTAACGTCTCTGTAGTGTAGTGTAACGTAGTGTAGTGTCTCTGTAACGTAGTGTCTCTGTAGTGTAGTGTAACGTAGTGTAGTGTAACGTAGTGTAGTGTAACGTAGTGTAGTGTAACGTAGTGTAGTGTCTCTGTAACGTAGTGTAACGTAGTGTAGTGTAACGTAGTGTAGTGTCTCTGTAACGTAGTGTCTCTGTAGTGTCTCTGTAACGTCTCTGTAACGACCTACATCTCTGTAGTGTAGTGTAACGTAGTGTAATGTCTCTGTAGTGAAGTGTAACGTAGTGTAACGTGGTGTAATTGTAACGTAGTGTAATTGTAACGTGGTGTAATTGTAACGTGGTGTAATTGTAACGTGGTGTAATTGTAACGTAGTGTAATTGTAACGTGGTGTAATTGTAACGTGGTGTAATTGTAACGTGGTGTAATTGTAACGTGGTGTAATTGTAACGTGGTGTAATTGTAACGTGGTGTAATTGTAACGTGGTGTAATTGTAACGTGGTGTAATTGTAACGTGGTGTAATTGTAACGTGGTGTAATTGTAACGTGGTGTAATTGTAACGTGGTGTAATTGTAACGTGGTGTAATTGTAACGTGGTGTAATTGTAACGTGGTGTAATTGTAACGTGGTGTAATTGTAACGTGGTGTAATTGTAACGTGGTGTAATTGTAACGTGGTGTAATTGTAACGTGGTGTAATTGTAACGTGGTGTAATTGTAACGTGGTGTAATTGTAACGTGGTGTGATTGTAACGTGGTGTAATTGTAACGTGGTGTAACGTGGTGTAATTGTAACGTGGTGTAATTGTAACGTGGTGTAACGTGGTGTAATTGTAACGTGGTGTAATTGTAACGTGGTGTAATTGTAACGTGGTGTAATTGTAACGTGGTGTAACGTGGTGTAATTGTAACGTGGTGTAATTGTAACGTGGTGTAATTGTAACGTGGTGTAATTGTAACGTGGTGTAACGTGGTGTAATTGTAACGACCTACGTCTCCGCTGTGCCTCGTCCGTCTCGCGCCCCCGTGCCGACCACGACTGCGGCGTCGCCGTGGCGACGGGTCCCCGGGTCGCCGTGGCGACGGGTCCCCGGGTCGCCGTGGCGACGCGAGCCCGGGTCCAGGTCGCCGTGGGCGAAGGCCACGAGCCACCAGGCGAGGGCGAAGAGGCCCCAGGTGCCCAGGAAGGTGGCGGCGACGGCGGCGACGGTGCGGCTCCACGAGGCGTCCACGAGCGACGTGAAGACGTCGTGCAGCAGGCGGCCACGGGCACCAACGTTCACGTGGGACACCGCACAGCGGCCACGGCTCGTCAGGAAGCGTGGCGGTGGCGAGGAGGAGGAGGAGGTGGTGGCGGTGGCGGTGGAGGCGGTGGTGCCGGGGGCGGCGGTGCCGGGGGCGGGGCGACGGCGACGACGCTCGCTGGGTGGGTCGCTGTGGGGGTCACGGTGGTGGGGGTCGCTGTGGTGGTGGTCACTGTGGTGGTGGGGGTGGTGGTCGCTGTGGTGGTCACGGTCACTGTGGTGGTGGGGGTGGTGGTCGCTGTGGTGGTCACGGTCACTGTGGTGGTGGTCGTGGTCACGGTGGTCACTGTGGTGGTGGTCGTGGTCACGGTGGTGGGGGTGGTGGTCGCGGTGGTCACGGTGGGGGTGGTCGCTGTGGTCGTGGTGGTGGTCACGGTGATCACGCTGATGATTATGGTCAAGGTGGAGGTGATCACGCTGATGATCAAGGTGGTGGTCATGGTGATCACGCTGATGATCAAGGTGGAGGTGATCACGCTGATGATCCTGGTCAAGGTGATGATGGTCTGGTTGATGATCCTGGTCAAGGTGATGATGGTCTGGTTGATGATCCTGGTCAAGGTGATGATGGTCTGGTTGATGATCCTGGTCAAGGTGATGATGGTCTGGTTGATGATCCTGGTCAAGGTGATGATGGTCTGGTTGATGATCCTGGTCAAGGTGATGATGGTCTGGTTGATGATCCTGGTCAAGGTGATGATGGTCTGGTTGATGATCCTGGTCAAGGTGATGATGGTCTGGTTGATGATCCTGGTCAAGGTGATGATGGTCTGGATGATGATCCTGGTCAAGGTGATGATGGTCTGGTTGATGATCCTGGTCAAGGTGATGATGGTCTGGTTGATGATCCTGGTCAAGGTGATGATGGTCTGGATGATGATCCTGGTCAAGGTGATGATGGTCTGGTTGATGATCCTGGTCAAGGTGATGATGGTCTGGTTGATGCTGCTGCTGCTGTTGTCGGTGCTGGCTACGGATTTTGTCGTCCGGCGTGGAGTTGAGTGGGAGGTCCAGCAGCTTCACCGGCAACGCGGTGACGGCGTTGATGGTGGCGGCGTTGATGTTGGCGTTGACGTTGACGGCGTTGATGGTGGTGGTGATGGCGTTGATGGTGGTGGCGATGGCGGTGATGTTGCTGAGGCCATCATCGGCCGCTCCGCTTGAAGACAACATCGCGATTCAAATTGTTCTGTGAAAAACATCATCAGCATCATCAACATCACCACCATCGGCATCATCAACATCACCACCATCGGCATCATCATCACTCAGCGTATTCACACGCTGAGTGTGAAGACGCTGTGTGAGGAGTCGCTGAGTGTGTAGACACTGTGTGTGTAGACACTGTGTGAGGAGACACTGTGTGTGAAGACACTGAGTGTGAAGACACTGAGTGTGTAGACACTGTGTGTGTAGACACTGTGTGAGGAGTCGCTGAGTGTGTAGACACTGTGTGTGTAGACACTGAGTGTGTAGACACTGTGTGTGTAGACACTGTGTGTGTAGACACTGAGTGTGTAGACACTGAGTGTGTAGACACTGTGTGTGTAGACACTGTGTGTGTAGACACTGAGTGTGTAGACACTGAGTGTGTAGACACTGTGTGTGTAGACACTGAGTGTGTAGACACTGTGTGTGTAGACACTGAGTGTGAAGACGCTGTGTGTGAAGACACTGAGTGTGTAGACACTGTGTGTGTAGACACTGTGTGTGTAGACACTGTGTGTGTAGACACTGTGTGTGTAGACACTGAGTGTGTAGACACTGAGTGTGTAGACACTGAGTGTGTAGACACTGAGTGTGTAGACACTGTGTGTGAAGACACTGAGTGTGAAGACACTGTGTGTGTAGACACTGTGGGTGTAGACGCTGTGTGTGTAGACACTGTGTGTGAAGACGCTGAGTGTGAAGACACTGAGTGTGAAGACAATGAGTGTGTAGACACTGTGTGTGTAGCCACTGTGTGTGAAGACACTGTGTGAGGAGACACTGTGTGTGTAGACACTGAGTGTGTAGACACTGTGTGTGAAGACACTGAGTGTGAAGACACTGTGTGTGAAGACGCTGTGTGTGAAGACACTGTGTGTGTGTAGACACTGTGTGTGAAGACGCTGTGTGTGTAGACGCTGTGTGTGAAGACACTGTGTGTGTAGACATTGTGTGTGTAGACACTGTGTGTGTAGACACTGAGTGTGTAGACACTGTGTGTGTAGACGCTGTGTGTGAAGACGCTGTGTGTGTAGAAACTGAGTGTGTAGACACTGTGTGTGTAGACACTGTGTGTGTAGACGCTGTGTGTGTAGACACTGTGTGTGTAGACGCTGTGTGTGTAGACACTGTGTGTGTAGACACTGAGTGTGTAGACACTGAGTGTGAAGACGCTGTGTGTGAAGACACTGAGTGTGTAGACACTGTGTGTGAAGACGCTGTGTGTGTAGACGCTGTGTGCGTAGACACTGTGTGCGTAGACACTGTGTGTGTAGACACTGTGTGTGTAGACACTGTGTGTGAAGACACTGTGTGTGAAGACACTGAGTGTGAAGACACTGTGTGTGAAGACACTGAGTGTGAAGACGCTGTGTGTGTAGACACTGAGTGTGAAGACACTGAGTGTGTAGACACTGTGTGTGAAGACACTGTGTGTGTAGACGCTGTGTGTGTAGACACTGTGTGTGTAGACACTGAGTGTGTAGACGCTGTGTGTGTAGACACTGTGTGTGTAGACGCTGTGTGTGAAGACGCTGTGTGTGTAGACATTGTGTGTGTGTGAAGACACTGTGTGTGAGGAGACGCTGAGTGTGTAGACACTGTGTGTAGACACTGAGTGTGTAGACACTGTGTGTGTAGACGCTGTGTGTGTAGACACTGTGTGTGTAGACACTGAGTGTGTAGACACTGTGTGTGTAGACACTGTGTGTGAAGACGCTGTGTGTGTAGACACTGTGTGTGTAGACACTGTGTGTGAAGACGCTGTGTGTGTAGACACTGTGTGTGAAGACGCTGTGTGTGTAGACACTGTGTGTGTAGACACTGTGTGTGTAGACACTGAGTGTGTAGACGCTGTGTGTGTAGACACTGAGTGTGTAGACACTGTGTGTGTAGACACTGAGTGTGTAGACACTGAGTGTGAAGACACTGTGTGTGTAGACACTCAGTGTGTAGACACTGAGTGTGTAGACACTGTGTGTGTAGACGCTGAGTGTGTAGACACTGAGTGTGAAGACACTGTGTGTGTAGACACTGTGTGTGTAGACACTGTGTGTGAAGACGCTGTGTGTGTAGACACTGTGTGTGTAGACACTGTGTGTGTAGACACTGTGTGTGTAGACACTGTGTGTGAAGACGCTGTGTGGGAAGACACTGTGTGTGTAGACACTGTGTGTGTAGACACTGAGTGTGTAGACACTGAGTGTGTAGACACTGTGTGTGTAGACGCTGAGTGTGTAGACACTGTGTGTGTAGACACTGTGTGTGTAGACACTGTGTGTGAAGACACTGTGTGTGTAGACACTGTGTGTGTAGACGCTGAGTGTGTAGACACTGTGTGTGTAGACACTGTGTGTGAAGACGCTGTGTGTGTAGACACTGAGTGTGTAGACACTGAGTGTGTAGACGCTGAGTGTGTAGACACTGAGTGTGTAGACACTGTGTGTGTAGACGCTGTGTGTGTAGACGTTGTGTGTGTAGACACTGTGTGTGTAGACACTGTGTGTGTAGACACTGTGTGTGTAGACACTGTGTGTGTAGACACTGTGTGTGAAGACACTGAGTGTGTAGACACTGTGTGTGTAGACACTGTGTGTGTAGACACTGTGTGTGTAGACACTGTGTGTGTAGACACTGTGTGTGTAGACGCTGTGTGTGTAGACACTGTGTGTGTAGACACTGAGTGTGTAGACACTGTGTGTGTAGACACTGTGTGTGTAGACACTGTGTGTGTAGACACTGTGTGTGTAGACACTGTGTGTGTAGATGCTGTGTGTGTAGACACTGAGTGTGTAGACGCTGTGTGTGTAGACACTGTGTGTGTGTGTGAAGACACTGAGTGTGTAGACACTGTGTGTGTAGACACTGTGTGTGTAGACACTGTGTGTGTAGACACTGTGTGTGTAGACACTGAGTGTGTAGACACTGTGTGTGTAGCCACTGTGTGTGTAGACACTGTGTGTGAAGACACTGTGTGTGTAGACACTGTGTGTGAAGACACTGTGTGTGAAGACACTGAGTGTGTAGACGCTGAGTGTGTAGACACTGAGTGTGTAGACACTGTGTGTGTAGACACTGAGTGTGTAGACACTGAGTGTGTAGACACTGTGTGTGTAGACACTGAATGTGTAGACACTGTGTGTGTAGACACTGTGTGTGTAGACACTGTGTGTGTAGACGCTGAGTGTGTAGACACTGTGTGTGTAGACACTGTGTGTGAAGACGCTGTGTGTGTAGACACTGAGTGTGTAGACACTGAGTGTGCAGACGCTGAGTGTGTAGACACTGAGTGTGTAGACACTGTGTGTGTAGACGCTGTGTGTGTAGACGCTGTGTGTGTAGACACTGTGTGTGTAGACACTGAGTGTGTAGACACTGAGTGTGTAGACACTGTGTGTGTGTGTAGACACTGAGTGTGTAGACACTGTGTGTGTAGACACTGTGTGTGTAGACACTGTGTGTGTAGACACTGTGTGTGAAGACACTGAGTGTGTAGACACTGTGTGTGTAGACACTGTGTGTGTAGACACTGTGTGTGTAGACACTGTGTGTGTAGACACTGTGTGTGTAGACACTGTGTGTGTAGACACTGTGTGTGTAGACACTGTGTGTGTAGACACTGAGTGTGTAGACACTGTGTGTGTAGACACTGTGTGTGTAGACACTGTGTGTGTAGACACTGTGTGTGTAGACACTGTGTGTGTAGACACTGTGTGTGTAGACACTGTGTGTGTAGACACTGTGTGTGTAGACGCTGTGTGTGTAGACACTGTGTGTGTAGACACTGTGTGTGTAGACACTGTGTGTGTAGACACTGTGTGTGTAGACGCTGTGTGTGTAGACACTGTGTGTGTAGACACTGTGTGTGTAGACACTGAGTGTGTAGACACTGTGTGTGAAGACACTGAGTGTGTAGACACTGAGTGTGTAGACACTGTGTGTGTAGACACTGTGTGTGTAGACGCTGTGTGTGTAGACACTGTGTGTGTAGACACTGTGTGTGTAGACACTGTGTGTGTAGACACTGTGTGTGTAGACACTGAGTGTGAAGACGCTGTGTGTGTAGACACTGTGTGTGGAGACACTATGTGTGTAGACACTGAGTGTGAAGACACTGAGTGTGTAGACACTGTGTGTGTAGACACTGTGTGTGTAGACACTGAGTGTGAAGACGCTGTGTGTGTAGACACTGTGTGTGGAGACACTGTGTGTGTAGACACTGAGTGTGAAGACACTGAGTGTGTAGACACTGAGTGTGTAGACACTGTGTGTGTAGACGCTGTGTGTGTAGACACTGTGTGTGTAGACACTGTGTGTGTGTGTAGACACTGAGTGTGTAGACACTGTGTGTGTAGACGCTGTGTGTGAAGACACTGTGTGTGTAGACACTGTGTGTGTAGACACTGTGTGTGTAGACACTGAGTGTGAAGACACTGAGTGTGTAGACACTGAGTGTGAAGACGCTGTGTGTGTAGACACTGTGTGTGGAGACACTGTGTGTGTAGACACTGAGTGTGTAGACACTGTGTGTGTAGACACTGTGTGTGTAGACACTGTGTGTAGACACTGTGTGTGTGTGTGTAGACACTGTGTGTGTAGACACTGTGTGTGAAGACGCTGTGTGTGTAGACACTGTGTGTGTAGACACTGTGTGTGTGTGTGAAGACACTGTGTGTGAAGACGCTGTGTGTGTAGACACTGTGTGTGTAGACACTGTGTGTGTGTGTGAGACACTGTGTGTGTAAGACACTGTGTGTGTAGACACTGATGTGTGTAGACACTGTGTGTGTAGACACTGAGTGTGTAGACACTGTGTGTGTAGACACTGTGTGTGAAGACACTGAGTGTGTAGTACACTGTGTGTGTAGACACTGTGGTGTGTAGACACTGTGTGTAGACACTGTGTGTGGGTGTGATACACTGTGTGTGTAGACACTGTGTGTGAAGACGCTGTGTGTGTAGACACTGTGTGTGTAGACACTGTGTGTGTAGACACTGTGTGAAGACACTGAGTGTTAGGACACTGTGTGTGTAGACACTGTGTGTGTAGACACTGTGTGTGTGAAGACCTGTGTGTGTAGACACTGTGTGGGTGAGACACTGTGTGTGTAAGACACTGATTGTGAGACACTGAGTGTGTAGACACTGTGTGTGTAGACACTGTGTGTGTAGACGATGTGTGTGTAGACACTGTGTGTGTAGACACTGTGTGTGTAGACACTGTGTGTGTGTAGACCTGGTGTGTGTAGACACTGAGTGTGTAGACACTGTGTGTGTGTGTGTAGACACTGTGTGTGTAGACACTGTGTGTGTAGACACTGAGTGTGGAGACACTGTGTGTGTAGACACTGAGTGTGTAGACACTGTGTGTGTAGACACTGTGTGTGAAGACACTGAGTGTGTAGACACTGTGTGTGTAGACACTGTGTGTGTAGACACTGTGTGTAGACACTGTGTGTGTGTGTGTAGACACTGTGTGTGTAGACACTGTGTGTGAAGACGCTGTGTGTGTAGACACTGTGTGTGTAGACACTGTGTGTGTGTGTGAAGACACTGTGTGTGAGGACGCTGTGTGTGTAGACACTGTGTGTGTAGACACTGTGTGTGTGTGAAGACACTGTGTGTGAAGACACTGTGTGTGAAGACACTGTGTGTGTAGACACTGTGTGTGAAGACACTGAGTGTGTAGACACTGTGTGTGTAGACACTGAGTGTGGAGACACTGTGTGTGTAGACACTGAGTGTGTAGACACTGAGTGTGTAGACACTGTGTGTGTGTGTAGACGCTGAGTGTGTAGACACTGAGTGTGTAGACACTGTGTGTAGACGCTGTGTGTGTAGACGCTGTGTGTGTAGACACTGTGTGTGTAGACACTGAGTGTGTAGACACTGAGGTGTGTAGACACTGTGTGTGTGTGTAGACACTGAGTGTGTAGACACTGTGTGTGTAGACACTGTGTGTGTAGACACTGTGTGTGTAGACACTGTGTGTGGAAGACACTGAGTGTGTAGACACTGTGTGTGTAGACACTGTGTGTGTAGACACTGTGTGTGTAGACACTGTGTGTGTAGACACTGTGTGTGTAGACACTGTGTGTGTAGACACTGAGTGTGTAGACACTGTGTGTGTAGACACTGTGTGTGTAGACACTGTGTGTGTAGACACTGAGTGTGTAGACACCTGTGTGGTGTAAGACACTGTGTGTGTAGACACTGTGTGTGTAGACACTGTGTGTGTAGACACTGTGGTGTGTAGACAGCTGTGTGTGTAGACACTGAGTGTGTAGACCTGTGTGTGTAGACACTGTGTGTGTGTGTGAAGACACTGAGTGTGTAGACACTGTGTGTGTAGACACTGTGTGTGTAGACACTGTGTGTGTAGACACTGTGTGTGTAGACACTGAGTGTGTAGACACTGTGTGTGTAGACACTGTGTGTGTAGACACTGTGTGTGAAGACACTGTGTGTGTAGACACTGTGTGTGAAGACACTGTGTGTGAAGACACTGAGTGTGTAGACGCTGAGTGTGTAGACACTGAGTGTGTAGACACTGTGTGTGTAGACACTGAGTGTGTAGACACTGAGTGTGTAGACACTGTGTGTGTAGACACTGAGTGTGTAGACACTGTGTGTGTAGACACTGTGTGTGTAGACACTGTGTGTGTAGACGCTGAGTGTGTAGACACTGTGTGTGTAGACACTGTGTGTGAAGACGCTGTGTGTGTAGACACTGAGTGTGTAGACACTGAGTGTGTAGACGCTGAGTGTGTAGACACTGAGTGTGTAGACACTGTGTGTGTAGACGCTGTGTGTGTAGACGCTGTGTGTGTAGACACTGTGTGTGTAGACACTGAGTGTGTAGACACTGAGTGTGTAGACACTGTGTGTGTGTGTAGACACTGAGTGTGTAGACACTGTGTGTGTAGACACTGTGTGTGTAGACACTGTGTGTGTAGACACTGTGTGTGAAGACACTGAGTGTGTAGACACTGTGTGTGTAGACACTGTGTGTGTAGACACTGTGTGTGTAGACACTGTGTGTGTAGACACTGTGTGTGTAGACACTGTGTGTGTAGACACTGTGTGTGTAGACACTGTGTGTGTAGACACTGTGTGTGTAGACACTGAGTGTGTAGACACTGTGTGTGTAGACACTGTGTGTGTAGACACTGTGTGTGTAGACACTGTGTGTGTAGACACTGTGTGTGTAGACACTGTGTGTGTAGACACTGTGTGTGTATACGCTGTGTGTGTAGACACTGTGTGTGTAGACACTGTGTGTGTAGACACTGTGTGTGTAGACTAGACACTGTGTGTTGTAGACACTGTGTGTGTAGACACTGAGTGTGTAGACACTGAGTGTGTAGACGCTGTGTGTGTAGACCTGTGTGTGTAGACACTGTGTGTGGAGACACTGAGTGTGTAGACACTGTGTGTGAAGACACTGAGTGTGTAGACACTGAGTGTGTAGACAACTGTGTGTGTAGACGCTGTGTGTGTAGACGCTGTGTGTGTAGACACTGTGTGTGTAGACACTGTGTGTAGACACTGTGTGTGTAGACACTGTGTGTGTAGACACTGAGTGTGAAGACGCTGTGTGTGTAGACACTGTGGTGTGGAGACACTGTGTGTGTAGACACTGAGTGTTGAAGACACTGAGTGTGTAGACACTGTGTGTGTAGACACTGTGTGTGTAACACTGAGTGTGAAGACGCTGTGTGTGTATACACTGTGTGTGGAGACACTGTGTGTGTAGACACTGAGTGTGAAGACACTGAGTGTGTAGACACTGAGTGTGTAGACACTGTGTGTGTAGACGCTGTGTGTGTAGACACTGTGTGTGTAGACACTGTGTGTGTGTGTAGACACTGAGTGTGTAGACACTGTGTGTGTAGACGCTGTGTGTGAAGACACTGTGTGTGTAGACACTGTGTGTGTAGACACTGTGTGTGTAGACACTGAGTGTGAAGACACTGAGTGTGTAGACACTGAGTGTGAAGACGCTGTGTGTGTAGACACTGTGTGTGGAGACACTGTGTGTGTAGACACTGAGTGTGTAGACACTGTGTGTGTAGACACTGTGTGTGTAGACACTGTGTGTAGACACTGTGTGTGTGTGTGTAGACACTGTGTGTGTAGACACTGTGTGTGAAGACGCTGTGTGTGTAGACACTGTGTGTGTAGACACTGTGTGTGTGTGTGAAGACACTGTGTGTGAAGACGCTGTGTGTGTAGACACTGTGTGTGTAGACACTGTGTGTGTGTGTGAAGACACTGTGTGTGAAGACACTGTGTGTGAAGACACTGTGTGTGTAGACACTGTGTGTGAAGACACTGAGTGTGTAGACACTGTGTGTGTAGACACTGAGTGTGGAGACACTGTGTGTGTAGACACTGTGTGTGTAGACACTGTGTGTGTAGACACTGTGTGTGAAGACACTGAGTGTGTAGACACTGTGTGTGTAGACACTGAGTGTGTAGACACTGTGTGTGTA